>NJDC01001582.1:61560-75523 GCA_002245475.1 Calephelis virginiensis
CATAATAATCGGACCAAATTATGCAAATAATAGTTACTGAGAAATCAACAGGGTTTTATATGTGTATGTACATAACCGGTTATTGTTCTTCACTATCTTGCATGTCCCTGATTAGTTGACCACGACTGTATGTGTATATCGATTTTCTTTATATTATTATTTCCTTTGTTAAACTTACAACTTTTTCGAAATCAGTTAAACTTCTTCACAGTGTTGTACTGTAATTTCTATTTACTGAGAAACTATGATATACATACAAGTCGCAAACAAATTAAAAAATGTTTTACTAAACTAATATCTATTTTATCTACCCCAAACTTAAAAGCATTCAAAGCAAGAAACAGTTTACACTTTACAGTACAATTATGTAATACTGCAGATCAAGCGCCGAATGAAATAAAGTGTCTAATAATATCGCACAGAACGTTTAACAGTTCAGTGTTTCAACGCTGTCTGATTCCATTCAATAGTGTATTGTGATAAAATAGCAAATCAAGCGCTGAAGCAAATAAACTGTCCAATAATATCACACAGAACATCAAACAGTTGAGGGTTTAAGCGCTTTCGGATTCTATTCAAGTTTATTGCGATTAGATAGCAAATAAAGCACTGAATGAAATAAAGACGTCTAATAATACATACGAAGTTTTACGCATGTCGTAGCATTAAAGCGCTGGCGATGGAATGTTGCATCATAGCTATCCGTCTTATGAATTTTTGTCTTACGAATTAGGTCACGTGTCCTGACACGAGTATAGAAGTTTTTACCCATTCCAAAAAAAGTGCGCAACCCCGCTAAAGAAGTTTTCACTTCAAAATGGAATATAAATTGTTCCCAACGGATCACGTAGCTCGTAGCGAATAAAAAAAAACTTTCATTCGTTCCCACCCGCTCTCGTGGTCGGTTGCAACTACTTTTGCGTTGCGTTCAGAATACCAACGAACCATACTCGTGATTTAAACTTATTTTCTACCTTTAATTAATAAAATTACCGAATCAACTAATGAAAATCAATGTTGTTTTTTTTTTATGTTATAGGGAGGCAACAAGCAGACGGATTTCCTGATGGTAAGAATTGCCGTCGCCTATAGACACCAAATGTGGTAATGGTGCGGTTTCAACCTGAGGCTAGGATGGTCAGCCTTCTGCGTAAGTAGGTAAACCGGCTACCCTACCCTCCAACCGAAACACGACAATGACGAGCATTGTCATTTTGCGGAAGGAATATGTAAGGCGGTGGTGCATGTATGTCCGAGCGAGTCGTTGCAGGACTCTACCACCTAATGACATGTGACATAATAGAAATAATCACATTCTTGAAAAAAACATTCAGTACCTAATAACAACAAAAAAACATTAAGTATTAAAATCACAGCTACAATTTAAATTGAATGAAATCAGACATAGTTATAGAAATAGACTTGCTTCAAAATATAGTATAGTTAGTATATATAAAAATATAAATATACAAAATATAAAAAAATCAAAATAGTATACCTAGTTCAATATTTTTTTTGATATTACAGCTTCGCATAGGTACTTTTATAAAATCACAATTTGTAGATAAATTCAACAAAGTGTCGACGCGTTAAACAAAATAAAAATGTCCTCAAAATAATAAAAACTAAAAAAAAGGATAGCCGAAGACACTAAGTCCCACAATATGATAGATGGCAAGCCTATCGCCAACCGGGAACATATCTAATCCCGAGCAACGTTATCTTTTTTAGAAAATTGAACATGCAAATTCAATGCACCCGGGAATCGAACTCGGGACATCAAGAAGTCAAGTCCGACGCCAGACCGCTAGACCCCAGAGGCGATAAATCACAATTCATTTAAAATCACATCACAATGTCATAGATTGACTATTTTAAAATTTCACGAGTGTTATTAAACTATTTCTTATGTTTAATTATTAAACGTGGTAAAATAAGTTTAAATCGGTGTGGTCCGTTGACACTCCGAACGCAACGAAAACGTTCGCAACTACGTTTTCGTTGCGTTCGGAGTGTCAACGGACCGACCACGAGAGCAGGTGGGAACGAATTACTGCTTATTTTTTCATTTGCTACGGGCTACTTGATCCGTTCGGAATAATTTATTTTTACTAGTGGTCGCAGATAAGTCAAAATTCGATCGTCATGAATTTTAATATCTTGTTGATAAGAACGTTATCTTCATTTCTCAAGACCAACTACTTTTTTCCCAAACGTTTTAGTGCGCCATCTGTGATTTTTTATCGTTATCATCAATATATTTGTTTGTGTGTGTCAAATGCATGGTAGTGTGGGTAATGTACTTTATAAGCATTATTATTGAAAAATATTAGCGTTCTTCATTTCTTCTACACATAAACTATAAGTGTGCGTCCCCACAATTTTCGTAAAAAGTGGTCCAAAGTTTTGACATCACGTATTAATATATAGATAATAACATTTAATGTAAATTATCATCGCGCCATACAGTTAGCAAAGTATTGTTTTTCTTTGGCTTGAGACAGCCAACAAGCACACAACTCTTTATAACAAGTTAGTGACAAACGTGGACTACTGACGCCTTACATCTTATAGGTGCATAACTGTCCAGTGGCCAGACTGTTAAGTGTATTGTGCAAGTCTAACTGCCCAACCCTTCGCAACCCATCGCAAATGAATTTCGGGCGTGCGGGTAGACGGCAACATATCGCTTTGGTTTGATGTTGACATTGGCGTCAAGCAGGGCTGTGTGTTGTCAGCACTCTTGCTTGTCTTGTATTTGGACAAATGTCTCCAGAGGTCAACAAATAAATGTGGGAAAGCTTATGGACTCTACACCATCCCAGTTGTAAACACTGGTCACAGTTGTCAATGGTGATTGTAAAATAGAAGTTTACATTTGAACGCAGAAAAAAACAATATAATAGTAGGTATTTGAAAGAGATGTAGCCTGAACGAATGTAAGAGTTGTAATTTGTTGAAGATGATGTAATGTTGAAAAAAATTAATAAAATTTTATTGGGGAGACTGGGGAAGCTTGATCCTAGCCCCCTTTATTTTTTTAGCATTATTTCCTAAATCCAATTTTAAATATTTTGGTGCTGTAATACGTGGAAACTATTTGCTACAGTAAGTATAATAGCGATTGATATAGGTGTATAAATGTAGTAATTATTTCACGAAAAGTTCACTTAATGAATGGTGTCAAATGTTTCATATAAAATATGTCTGACTTCATCCCCTCTATCTGGAAGATTTGATCCAAGGGAAACAAGCCTCCCATGTCTAGGGCCACTGATACCAACATCAAAAGAAATTATAAGAAAAATGTTTTATCATTGATTTTTTTGCTTATTAATTAGAAACAAAACTTAGTTAATTATTATTTTATTAATAAAATCACACAATAATTTATTTATAAGAAAATATTTTCAACGAACAGGATTCAATGTTTTAACAAATCTTCTGAATAGAACAAAAAAAAACATAAACTAAGTCTTACGTTTGGAATAGCAAAGCAAACATAGGACTTATCTTTTCATTTTAACCGACTTCGAAAAAAGGATGAGGTTAAAATTGCGACTCTGTTTCTTTGTGTGTTTGTTACGCGATTACTAGGCCGATAGGCAACCGATTTTGATTTTTCTTTGTAGAAAGGTAGGTCATGATTTCGAGATGGTCCCATATCAGTTTTATCACTATCCGACTAATTGTTTTTAAGTTACACTTAATATTGCATAATTTTGTCACTCCTCCCTTGACAAACTCATCATATGGAGTCAGTATCTATAGCTCAATAAACACTAGTAGCGTGTTGATAAAATTTATGTGGGACCAGTTCGGAATCATTTGCTATCTTTCGGAAAAATAATTATCAAATGGTTTTTGCAGTTTTACTGCGCTTAATTATTGTTACTTCTCAATCTTAAATATCTTAGTATATTTAAACTAATAAGTAATAACTCTTTCACTCAGTGTTTGTAAATAACCAACATTCTTTTCCGAGACTAAGTGTACGACAACCATATGTCTTTCTCATACTCTTGCAAACACTATTTACAAATATCTCTAAGATTTCCTTATCAACCGGTTTCCATTTTTAGACCCACTTTTGTTTTATACACCTTTAGCATACGTACCGCCTCTTATCGCCTCTGTGGTCTAGCGGTCCGGGTGTTGGACTTGACTGCATGAGGTCCCGGGTTCGAATCCCGGGTCGGCCAACACAAAGAAAATTGGATTTTTCCAATGTTCCAATAGAAAACGTTGGTCGGGATTGGAAATGTGCCCGGTTGGCGATAGGCTTGCCACCTATCACATTGTGGGACTTAGTGTCTTCGGCTAGTCGTGGGTGCCTTGGTTGTACCTCTGCCTACCTCTTTGGGGATATGGGCGTGAAGATACTTGTAGCATACCTACGGTTTCCTGGATGCTGATTATGTAAGTCAGTTGCCAACTCAAAATGGAAAAGTGTACATCAAATGACGTCATTTGTGTTTATTATCTCTATTGTATTTCTGTTGGTAGTGACCAACAAGTAGGGAGATAGCAAATATAAAACACGTCATTTGACAGCGATTTGATGTACACTTTTCCATTTTAGTTGGCAACTGAGATACATAATCAGCCCCCTGGACAGTAAAGAAAATGAACATTATGGTACATTTGATCCGCTGGGATAAAATCTCCTGTAAAAAGTTATACCAATTACCAAGTGTACCCCAACCATGTCAAGGATATAAAAGATACCAAATATTGAAAAGTTCAATACGAATATCAGTTTTCTATGAAGTAGAAAGCTAGGAAGAAAGAAAATTAACTATGTACATTAAAGCAATACATGCTTTAAATAAATTTTGTTTATAATAATACAATCAAAATAAAAACTATATTTTTCTGAAACTCACAATCAAGGAATATACCTACCTACTTAATTAAACACTTTTTAACAAGCTCAAAATCTCCGCCGTTTGGTTAAGACTTCAATTTGACAAGGGTGAAAATTAATATCATGTAAGCCGCCTTAAAAATAAGTATATTCAATGAATGATTAAAGTAACTGTCCTTAAAGGATGTATATCGTATGATATCATACTCTTAAAAGCCTTGTAAATTTTGTGTATGTATTTAGTTTCCCATAAGGATCAAGGTCCCTCAATCTCCCCTATCTTGAGTGTGCTTTTCGCAGGGATGGAAGAAACACCGTGGATAGCCGTGGATGTAGAAAGAAGAGTATGTGCAGGGAATAGTGTGAATGGAGCGCTGGATAAGCTATTTCAAAGCAAGGCTTCGAGTCAAGGTGCTAGACTCGCTCTGCATAATTCTGTGCTTATCCCAACGTTGTTGTTAAGAAGCGAAAATTGGGTATGTTAGAAAAGCATGAGAGCGGTAGGTACGAAAAATTTGTGGTGTACATACCGCTTACTGACTGAATTCGTAACAGTGAGATCCGAGAAAGAGCGGCATTGAAAGAAATTAAAAGCATAAAAAAACTTTTTCGAAACTTTTCTTGTGTATTTAAACTATTGGTACCCACTTATTGATTTTTGTAAAATCTGCTAAATTTAAAAAAGTATCTTCACGCCTATATCCCCGAAGAGGTAGGCAGAGGCACAACCAGGGTACCCACGACTAACCGAAGATACTAAGTCCCACAATGTGACAGGTGGCAAGCCTATCGCCAACCGGGCACATATGCTATCCCGAGCAACATTTTTTTAAAATTAGAAAATTATAAAAAAAACAATTTTCTTTTTGTTGACCGAACCCGGGATTCAAACCCGGGACCTCATGCAGTCAAGTCCAACAACTGAACCGCTAGACCACAGAGGCGATCTGCTAAATTTAAATCATTAAAATTTCAATTTAATTAAATATTGATAATTGCGACAAGCTTTTATGATCATATAAGTTGTGTATAATGAGGTTGTAAGTTCATAGTTAATATTTTTAAAGAAAATTTTCTTTTTCTTTTTTAGAGCGTTTAAATACGAGGGTGGATCCAAAAGTTCGTGGCCTAACCTACATGGAGCTATGACATCTTTTTAAAATCTACTGTCATTTGTTAGTATGTGTCATATTGATTTATTGTGCACAGTTTCATTCCGATACTCGGCACAATATAAATTTTCTGTGATTATTTGTTTGAAGCAATCTAACGCAATTTTCAATAATGGAGAAAATTGAACACCGTGCAGTCATTAAGTACCTCAATAAAAAAGGCCTATCACCAAAAGACATCCATCAAGATATGCTGAGCACTTTGGGGCAGTCTGCTCCATCATATTCCAGTGTCAAGAAGTGGGTAGCTGAGTTTAAGCGCGGTCGTGAGAGCATTAAAGATGATCCTAGGAGTGGAAGGCCTACATCCTCTACCACGAAAGAAAACATCGATAAAATTTGTGATCTCGTACTGGGTGACCGACGTTTTACCATTGGTAAGATAGCTGAGATAACAAACATTAGTTATGGCCGGGTGCAACACATAATAACGGAAGAGTTGGAATTCCATGAGGTTTCTGCTCGCTGGTCCCGAGGTTGCTTTCAGCTGAACAAAAACGAGTTCGATACACGATTTCGCGAAGACTTTTTGTCTAGATTTGTTACCATGGATGAAAGCTGGGTTCACCACCATACTCCTGAATCACAGCAACAATCCAAACAGTGGAAAAGATCAGACTCTCCTACACCGAAAAAGGCTAAGGTCGTTTTGTCGACTAACAAAGTTCTGAAAAGACTTCTGTTTTTTGGGATGCGAAGGGCATTATTTTTGTAGATTATTTACCGAAAGGTCAAACTATAAATTCTAGTTATTATTGTAACCTTTTACAAAGACTCCGGGAAGAAATAAAAGAAAAAAGGCCGGGAATGTTGCGTAAGAAAGTTTTGTTTCATCAAGACAATGCACGTGTTCACACTTCGGTTAAAACAATGTCTGTAATCCATGATTGTGGCTACGAATTGCTGCCCCACCCACCTTATTCGCCGGATTTAGGCCCCTCGGATTATCATTTATTTTCAAATTTAATAAAACAGTTGGGTGGCTCGAAATTTTCGACCAAAGATGAGGTGATAGTCGCAGTAAACGACTATTTCACCGACCTTCCGGAATCTTTTTTTTTCGAGGGGATAAACAAGTTGCAGGTCAGGTGGAAGAAGTGTGTTAAGCTAGATGGAGACTATGTCGAAAAATAAAAATAAATTTAGATCCACTTTTCTTTCATTTTCTTGGTCGGGCTTAGAACTTTTGCATTCACCCTCGTAAAAGCTATTTCCAAAAAGTCCACTATACAAAAGTTCGCTATACAAGCATCATCAGGGCCCTGATGATGCTTGCATAGCGAAACCGGTTGGCTAACTTATAAAAATATATTGTGGAAAGTACAAATGTTTGTAAATAAATTGTATCAAGACCTTCTTATTATTTTACCCTACTTGCCGACCCTCCCAGAGCTCCGTCTAAAAGGGAAAGAGCTAATATACAACAGGGTTTGCCTAGGTGTCCTGTGGTGGTACATTGATGACATCATGTTACATCCCGATGCCTATCAGCCCTCAGCACGGCCTCACCTTGACGTGGGTGTTTGGAATAATGCACCACTTATTTCAGCTTATAGCTTACTTGTGCTTGACAAAACTCAGTTGATTTTGGAGTACTCCTCCTAGACAGGTTGCAGATCAATATTGACGACGTCCATTCCTCCAAATCACATATACATACATATCTTCACGCCATGTTCCTTACAGGGTAGGCAGAGAGTATTGAGTGCAAATCAAATCACACAAATCAAAGTTAATCATTCTATGTTACAGGCTTTAAATTTTTTTAACCAAAATTTTTTCAGCGAATCCTTTCATTATAGGAAAACACAAAAAACTTCGATAGTGCGCCATATTGGATTTAAGGTGATGTAACATTATTTTCTTAATGCTTATTTTCGGCAAGCCCTTTCATTTTATACTCACATTGCAGAAGTGCAATCTCAAGTGGTCCAGCATAATGGATGTAGAATGACGTCACATTATTTTTCTTTTTGCTCTCAAGTCTTTTCATTTGAAACCCATATTGTAGACGTATTTTTTTATGATATTGGAAGGCAAACAAGCAGACGGATTTCCTGATGAAGTGCATTGGAAATCTATTCCGCCATCTCAGATGGTCCGCCATATTGGATTTTATATGACGGCACTTTAGCTTTCTAGTTGCTCTCGACGAGCTCTTCCATTTGATACCCAGATTGAAGAAGTGCATTAAAATAACTATTCCGCCATATTGGATTTAGAATGACGTCGAGTATTTTATCGAGCATTGTCATCCAAATAAAACTTGTATACAAAATTTCAGCTTAATCGGTTAAAGATATCTAGGCACTTTAAAATTAAGTTCAAAGATTTCAACAAACATACATACTTTGCAAGTTAAATAAAAACTTTTAAAAAGGGCATGCTCCGCTGGTTGGGTCATGTGGAAAGATAGACAAAGCAGATAGTTATCAAGTATCTTCACGACCACATGGCCGAAGAGATAAGCAGAGGCACAACGGGGGCACCCACAAACAGCTAGACACTTAGTACCACAATGTGATAGGTAGCAAGCTTATCGCCAACCAGGCACATATCCAATCTTGAGCAAGGTTTTTTTATTAGGAAATTGGAAAAACTCAATTTTCTTTCTGTTGCCCGACCCGAGATTCGAACCCGGGACCTCAGGCAGTTAAATCCAACAACTGAACCGCTAGACCACAGAGGATATTAATTATAATTTAATGCCTATTAGCCATTTACTAATAGGTTTGAAGTCGGTACCAAGTCAATACCAGTTTAATACTTACTTAGAATATATTTATTAGAGTAAGGTTTGGCACCAACTTCAAACATATTAGTAAATAGCATGCATAAATAATAGGTGGTAATTAATTAATATTAAACCTTTATTATATTTAACTTTTTAGTTATTAAGTCAGTTTATTATTAACATAGTTATTTCTTTATAATACTATTAAGTTTATTGCCGTTATGATTTTAATTAACAAAAATAAACACCGGGATAGGTGGATGTATATAAAAAATGCTCATAAAATAAAAACTAATCTTTCTACCAAATTCAAATTTTTGAAAATCGGTGAAATCAGTGTACATACATATAAAAATATACAGGCTAAATTGAGAACCTCTTCGTTATTTTGAACTTGCTTAATAAGTGTGTGTTTTTATATAAGTAAACAGCCAACAAGCACAAAATGTTCACCAGTGGTCATGTGGACAATGAATAGGTCACTGTCAACATGACCACTGGTACTGACATGGTGTGCTTGTGGTTGGTAACCTACACTCACCTATTACAAGCTACCACACAGCTCAACACAGGGTAAATAATAGAAACCTGTGACTGCTAGATAAAACAGAGAACACATTTCATACAACTCAATATGAAGTCTAAAATAGATAATGAATAGGTAAAATAATTATACATTTTTGAATGACAATATGTAATCATAAATGCTGTATAATTAAAGTTTACCTCCTACACAGATAAGATTTGATAAGATAGAGCCTTTGTACAGTGCTGAGACAGGTAAGTATTCTTAAACTTTCTCCTCTGGTTGGTCCAGCTTCCTCATGTATAATTAGACAATTATAATTGACCATCTGCCTTCCTGTCTGGCAGTTTGTGAGAGAGATGAGCATAGGTAAATTGGGTAGGGATAGGAATCCATCATCTGCTAAGATTGCTACCATGTACTGGTCTGAAAGGTGGGAGACTTGAACAAAAGGCCTAACATCCTAGACAGCAACACATATGTATAATAATATGATGTTTTAGGCCACAATTGCAAATGCTTATTAACTGTCTTATCACCAAAAATGTTCTTAATGTGTTTTTAAGAGCACTACTGTTTCCAATGTAAGAAAAATGAGAAAAGTGCAAAGAAAATTAGAAAAAACAAATTGTCACAAAATGTTTTGTCAGCTATCAAACTCGTCGGCAAAAAGATGTGGGCAAATGCTAGTTGTAAATAAAAGATATTAAGTGAACAATATTATTTATATTTAAAAAAATAACACCATGCTTCAAAGAAGCAACCATAAACTAAACTATAGCATCTATTCTAACTCAATCAAACTCAATTTATGTATTTAACATTCACTTCACATAATTCATTCATCTTATTAAATCTTTCGCAGAAAGTTTTTACACTATAAATGCATTTGTGTCCTTAGGCAATTACATCATGCCTCCCATTCCTCCCATTCCACCCATGCCACCCATACCCGCCATTGGGTTTGGTTCCTTCTCTGCTGGAATTTCACAAATAACAGCCTCAGCGGTGGTAAGTAAAGAAGCAACTCCACTGGCATCTGTTAAGGCAGTTCTGACTACTTTGGTTGGGTCAATGATACCTTTCTCAATCATATTAACATATTCGTTATTTAAAGCATCATAACCAAATTCAGGTCCGAGATCCTCAACTTTGGCAACAACTACAGAGCCATCAATACCTGCATTACGAGCAATGGTCATGCACGGCATCCTTAAAGCTTTCTTAATTATTTCTACACCTGTTGCCTGGTCAGGATTAACAGTTTTTAGTTGTTCTAATTCTGGAATGCATCTAAGTAAGGCTGAGCCTCCTCCAGGCACAATACCCTCTTCAACGGCTGCTCTGGTAGCATTCAAGGCATCATTGACACGATCTTTCTTCTCATTGACTTCAACTTCACTGGACCCACCAACATGCAGAACTGCAACACCAGATGCTAACCTGGCCAGACGCTCTTGCAATTTTTCCTTCTCATACTCAGAGGAAGTCTCCTGTATTTGGTCTCTGATTTGTTCTGCCCTCCTATCAATATCAGCCTTCTTGCCTTTGCCTTTTAAGATTAAAGTGTCATCTTTAGTAATAACAATTTCACCTACCTGACCCAAGTCAGATGGCTGAACATCCTCCAGTTTAATTAGATTAGCGTCATCCCCAAACACAACACCACCAGTAGCTATTGCCATATCGCTCAGGGTAGCTTTGCGATTATCTCCAAACCCTGGAGCTTTAACTGCTGCAACCTGGAGTCCAATCTTTAGTCGGTTCACTACTAATGTAGACAATGCCTCTCCATCTACATCCTCTGCGATAATGACTAATGGCTTCCTTTGTTGATTAGCCATTTCTAGAGCAGGAATGATAGTTTGTACATTACTTATCTTTTTCTCAGAGAACAATACTAAGGCATCTTGAAATTCGACCTTTGCACCCTTAGACGAGTTGATGAAATACGGTGAAATATAACCTCTGTCAAATTTCATACCTTCAATGATTTCCAGTTCATCATTGAGCGTCTTACCGTCCTTAACGGTGATAACGCCGTCGCGACCTACCTTCTTCATGGCGTCAGCGATGAGTTTACCAATGGCTAAATCACCATTTGCTGAAATAGTAGCTACCTGTGCGATCTCTTCCGGTGTTGTCACTGGCTTGGACATATTTTTTAACTTTTCCTTCACAGTGTCGACGGCTAACATAACACCCCGACGGATCTCAATGGGGTTGGCACCTTTAGAAATTTTTTCAAAACCTTCTTTGGCGATAGCTCTCGCAAGGACTGTTGCAGTAGTTGTTCCATCCCCGGCTTCTTCGTTTGTATTATTTGCGACGTTTTGTACTAGTTTTGCGCCAATGTTCTGGAATTTGTCTTTAAGTTCAACACCCTTTGCAACTGTGACTCCGTCTTTTGTAATTTTTGGCGAACCCCACGATTGTTCTAAAATAACATTTCTTCCCTTTGGGCCCATTGTTACCGCGACAGCATCTGCGAGGACATCGACTCCTTGGAGCATGAGAGCTCTTACATCAGCGCCGAACCTCACATCTTTAGCATATAATCTCACAATTTGATGTGTCTTATTTAGAGAAATGCTGTGACGCACAACACGAGGCAAGCGATACATTTTTAAAGTCAAATTAAGTTATTTGATTTATTTTAAAAACCTTCGCTCACAGATCGGAAATCTGTCTTCTGTCGCACTTCTCGAAGATTCTCGCCGGAACTGAAAACGTGATTTTTGACTTTTGATGAACTGCGCCGGTTCTAGGTTATGTCTAGATACAGATAAAATCAATTCCTCAAACAAACCATAGACATTTTTTGCCAAGTTTTTATAATAACTGCCAAAGAGTATAAAATATAATATACCTTCTGCCAGACAGCATGTTTTATTCTAGTTCTAGTATAGTTCATTATTAATTACTCAAAGGCTTGGCTACCTAAAAACACCTACCCAACTATTGAAATAAAACATTTGGATGAACATGTGTGCATTTGTCCACTTACTTAAATTTATATATTAATTAATTAATAATAAATATAGAAAGGCAATAATTTGTTTACATAGAATTTACTATAAATTATTTAAGTTTTAAATATTATTAATTTACATTTCTTAATTTTCAAACCCTTACCTTCAGCATCTTTTTTGTCAATTACATGTTTTAGTTATTTTAGCCTTTATTGTTTGTCGCCTCTGTGGTCTAGCGGTCCGGGTGTTGGACTTGACTGCATGAGGTCCTAGGTTCGAATCCCAGGTTGGCTAACATAAAGAAAATCGGATTTTTCCAATTTTCTAATAAAAAAAATGTTGGTTGGGATTGGAAATGTGCCCGGTTGGCGATAGGCTTGCCACCTATCACATTGTGGGACTTCTTAGTGTCTTCGGCTAGTCGTGGGTGCTTGTACCTCTGCGTACCTCTTCGGGGATATGGGCGTGAAGATATTAGTTATTTTCCTTTTCTATTAGGTGTGCTTGATGCTTAGGTATCTTTAAAACACGCCTTTTAATAGGTACCTACCTATTCATTGATATAGATTATAGTAGTTAATACTCATATTTTTAACATAAAAAGTGATTACTTTTAAACGAAATATTTAATAATTAATAAATTATTGTAATGTGATATTCAGCGATGATGTTAAAATTTCATTTTTATACGGGTTCCTATCATGAAGGTACTCAGTAAAATTATCAATTTTAGTAAGCTTATTTAACTATCATTTCGTGCCTAATAAGTACCTGCAGTAGGTTTTATTTTATAGCTAACCTAATAGCGCCAAAATCCATAAACAGGTTCTTACATTTGCATTTGGAGACTCTGCGAACGTAAGAACGGATACGAGAATTCTTTTACTCAGTTGCGGACGCCAAAGAACGTGCTAGGCATCATTGGAACTATCTCATCAGTACGTTATGTTTATATATGTTTACACTATACAAAAAATTGAAAATATGGCGTTTATGAAACCGACGCGACGCCTTGAAAGTATCAGCTCGTTTTGGTATATCTTAAGAAAGTTCAATTCAAGTAAATTATTCTGTATAATAAACAATAAATTTCATAACACAACTGCATATACATATAGAGATGATACGTTGATTGCACTTTAATCTTTGTTGTTGAAATGAACAACACATTCGGGATAACAAGCGAGCCTCTTTGACTCGTGAAAAAAAATATAAACACGAGGCAAGAAATTACGAAGCGAAGTGAGTGCAACATAGTACATTTACATTCGACCAACTCTTTGAGTATCAAACCAACGCTCAAAGATTCCTCTTGCCTAGTAGTTATAATATAATATTAATTTGAATAGGTACTTAAAGCTCGTAGGGCCTTGCCTTCGACATAGGTGTACCGTCGGTCTTAGCAAAGGGTCTTTAGCCCATAGATTTAGTATGTACAAGATCAACAAAGCGTGGGAGAGAGAAGTCCTTATCAGGTACAAATTGCCTTAGAGGAACAGAGAGAGAGAGAGAGAGAGAGAGAGTTCCTGTCATAGTGCATCGCTGTGAATTTTGTGAATTATTTTCATAATCTTACTATTTAACATACATACATACATACATACATACATATCTTCACGCCAAGTCCCTTACGGGGCAGGCAGAGAGTATCAAGTGCCAGACCTCACGATCCTGACAAACCTGTCTTGCTTC
>NJDC01001584.1:9877-42075 GCA_002245475.1 Calephelis virginiensis
ACAGTTGTCTTAGAGGATCAGAAAACGGTTAATGCAGAGTGGTACACTAACAACTGTTTGCCACTTGTCTTGGAAAAAGTTCGAGAGAAACGACCTCGCAGCAGGATCGAACCTAACCTTACGTGGAATTACTGGGTCACCCGCCGTATAGCCCCGACCTCGCACCCTGCGATTTATATTTATTCCCGAAAATAAAAGAAAAACTTCGAGGAAAACATTTTATGGACGCCGAAGAAGCAGTGGCTGCGTTTCAAAACGCCGTCGAAGAGACCCCTAAGGCCGAGTGGGCAAGGTGCTTTTCTCAATGGTTCCATCGAATGCAGCGATGTATTGATGTAAATGGACGCTATTTTGAAAAGTTATAATAAAACTAATAACTTGCTAGAATGCTTAGTTTTTGATTTTCTAAGAACTTTCAGTTTGACCCTCGTATGCATGAAAAATACAAATTTATCAAAGAAAAATTGCTATTAGAAAGTGATATTACATTGGAAAAAGCTATACAAATCTCTAAATCTATACTACAGTCACAAGAACAAGCATCTATAAGTTTGCGCGTGATAATCTCAACCGCGGCGGCTGCGGGACCGCAAAAATTACCCATCTCGTAAGTTCTGAAATAAATCGCAGAACCGCGACCGCCGCGAGCGCAATTCAAATCGCGCCGTGAGTTCTAAGCGTTACTTGTTGAATATAAGCAAGGTTCTAAAAAGTTTATTGCTGCTTCACTGTCTCGTGCAGCATTACCAGAAACAAGCGAAGATGAACTGGATGATAATATAGTAATCCATGTTAATTTTATACTAAACTTTTTTCAGCTGAAAAAACTCAATGGCTTTTAAAAGCTACTAATGAAGATGAGTTGATGCAATTATAAAAAAAATATTATAAACAAGGTTGGCCTGAAAGTAAATCACAAGTGAATTCTTTAATCTTACCATATTGGAATTGTCGACATGAAATTAATGAGTTTTGACGGTGATATAAAAATTGGCCACTGTTTTTTACCTCGTTTAAAACCACTGTACACGAAAATGAACTGTTACGTGATTCGGAAAAATTATATTATTTAGTAGGTAAACTCTCTCCTAAAGCGCAACAACAAAAGCAACATCAAAACAGGAAGCCCAATTCTATTTCATACTTCGAGATAGCAACTTTAGATTAGGATTAATTAATAAGTTTTTATTGTAATAATTTTATCTGATATTAAATTAGTTAAATAAATTTTGTTTTTTTTTGGAACCTCCAGTTGCAGCTAACGTAATTGGCGCAGTCGGTAGGATATTTGCGGGCCGTCTCTCAATAAAATTAGATCTATCTTAGATTAGGGTAGCGAGTCGCCCGGGCGGCTATCTAGCCACTTCGACAAATATCCCGAATCTACGGACCAGCTGTGACCCGAAGAGGAGGAGCTCTGAAAATCGACGCCCGAGAGGAACCAGACATGAAAGTACTGTAAGTACACTTGAATTGTTCTCGTGTTTCTTCCCCTTTAGACGTACAAACCTTAAAAATTTTCCATCCTAGATCCTCTAGGCCCCGGGAGCCTGAATCTCGTCAGACTCTCCGTGGTAATATTAAAGATACTAATAGAAGTATTAATCTAGAACTAGATAGTGACTTAAATATTGCAAATTTATATAATATATTAAGTGATTTAGAAACTATACCTATAATGTCTTTTGACCCGGACACAATCTTTAAGGCCCTCCGCCTTGTCCCGGACTTCGACGGTAGCCCTAACGTGCTCACAAGATTCATTAGCATTTGTGATCAATTAGCCGCTAAATATTTGAGTACGGCCGCGGGCAGCGAGTTTTCTAATTGTTGTGTCTTAAGTGGAATTTTAAATAAGATAACAGGGACCGCCGCGTGTACTTTAAATTCTATCGGGATCCCGGATAGCTGGTTAGGTATCCGTGCTGCCTTGATTAATAACTTTTCCGACCAACGTGAGGAAACGACTTTATACAATGTCTTGTCTCTGTCCACCCAAGGCAACAAATCCCCTCAGGAATTTTATGACCATTGCCAAACCCCGTTCAGCACCCTCATGACATATGTGACGTTACATGAATCCATACCCACCACAATAGAAGCTAAACGCGACCTTTACAATAAAGTAATGATGCAGGCTTTCGTTCGCGGATTAAAAGAACTATTAGGGTCCCGCATACGATGTATGCGACCCAGTACCATAGAAAAAGCGCTGGAATATGTTCAAGAAGAATTGAACATAATATACCTTCAGCAGCGCAGTGAACCTCATAATGGTCAGGGAGCTCCTAAGATTCCGCCCATACCACCTAACGCGTTTATGCCACCACGCCCACAGCATACTATGCAGGCCCCTGCATCCCAGTGGCCAGCACCTATAGGTCATCATTATAGGCCCCCACCTCAGCCGTTCCGTCTGAAGGAGGCTATACATAACCATCGCGTGTGGGCCCACGCACACGCAAAGATTCACACAAAAAGCAAAAGCACTTAACACTTTTAAGATTTCAGCTGAAATTTTGGGAGAAGTTGAAAAGTTCTATGGACAGCTGTCCAATTCAACACGACCCGTTGTTAGTTTGGCTAAAGACCCTCAAGCCAAACTCACGTGACTCACCCGAAATTCCGTAAAGGCACCGTAGACCATATTCACACACTGCGCCTGATCATACAAAAGTCCGAGGAGCAATTGTCCATTATGTCTAACGTTTGTGGACTACGAGAAAGCTTTCGATCTGTTGAGATGTGGGCGGTGCTTCAGTCATTATAGCAGTGCAGCATCGACTATCGATACATCGAAATGTTGTGGGGTTTTTCTAAAAAAGACACTATATCGTTCTGATTACAGGATCAGAGCTCGAAACCGACCCACGGGCAGAAAGGTGTGAGACAGGGAGGGAGGGACAACGGGCAAGCAGCCCTTAAAAGATCGAATTTTATCGACGATTGTGAAGTGCGCTCAACCTACCTACAAACCTACCGTGCGGCGTGTACAATTGACAACGTCGCGTTTTTAACCGACTTAAGACTTTATATAAAGATAAATTTTAACGCATTTTTAAAAAAATGCATGTTTGAAAATTGTAATTTATTTCGAATTTATACCTAGCTCTTATTCTGTAAACTACACAGTTTTATTCTTGTAGTAATAGAGATTGAGGATAATTTTTAACGGAAATAGAAATAGGAGGGGAGGTTGTAGGTATTTTCGACTCCTAGGTATTTTTTGTTTTCGTATGTTAATCGATTTCGCCGTCATATAAGTATGAACCGATTTAAAAAAATATTTGAAAGAGCGAAGGTAAGTCTTTCGATGTGGTCCTTTGCCACTGAATTTTTATCTGTTGATGGAATCCCTGGGAAATTGATGACAATACTTGATTTTTTTACGAAAATGATTTACTTACCAGTCGAAATTGACTCGAATAGGTACTTGCAGTTATTTCGGCTTAGTAGGTAGGTACTTGCAATTTCACTGCGCTTAAATTGTAGGAGAATGAGTCGGAAGTAATTGTCTACTAGATACCTAGGTACTTGTTTGCATGCAAAATCTACTTAAGTAGGTAGGTACTTACTTTTCCATAATTACAAAACACTATTATACCTATCTATATATTATAAGCCCGTAAATAGGTAAGTACCAACCTATCTACCTATTGTTGATTACAAACAAATAGGTACAAATCATTCAGGTATAATATTTATAGGTATTTAGGTAGGTACTAAAATTAGGTATAAATGCGAAAGTCGGTCTGCCTCTTACGCTTCCATGGCGAAGACGCTAGATATTAATTAAATTCCCTATGCACAGGTTTATGGTATAGTAAGTACCTAATCAAAGACGAGTTCAAACAAGGTCATCTATTTTTGTTTAAATCAACCTCCAATTGACCACAATGAGAGTTGAGAGTTTAAGTAGGTAGGTATGACAATCATATTCAACCAATAATACCTACTTACCTATAAACCAATAAAGTCAAGGGTAAACAGCTAACTGCTAGTTAATAACAAGTTAATCAGATATGGCGTTGACGTTGACTACACGAGGTCCTGAGTTAAATTCCCGGGTCAACAAACACAAAAATGTGATAGGTATTTCAATTTTTTCAACAAACGTTGCCCCAGATTAGATAAGTGCCTGATACCATTAGGGTTACTCTCAAAGATCGATTCATGCATTATTGGAAATTGGAATCGAATTGGTATGTCATTTTAGGTACTCTTGAACACAATGATCGCGAGAGGTTATCTTTGTTTGTGGTCTAGCAGTCTAGGTATTGGAGTTGACTTCATAAGATCCCGGGTTTGATTCCCAGATCGGTCAACAAAAAGAAAAAGAGATTTTTCCAATTTTCCAATAAAATAATGTTGCTCGGTATTAAATATGTGCCCGGTTGGCGATAGCCTTGCCACCTATCACATTGTGGGACTGAGTGTTTTCGGCTAGTCGAGGGTGACCTGGTTATGATTCTGCCTGCCTTTTCAGAGATATGGGCGTGAAGATACTTACAGTATATCTATAGGCAGAGATTAGTATTGCCATGTTGATTGAGGGGTAAGCATACACGCCTAAAGCTGCTGACCACCTGTGAGGCTCGGGTTCGAATCCCAACGGGGGCATATAACTGTATTTTTTTCACAACTTTTTTTATCTATTTTATGTATTATTAGATACTAATTTATCTATTTTATATTATTTATGTTATTAGATTAATTATTTATGTTAAAAAAAAATATTTAAAAAAGTTTAAAAGATATTGATATTGTATTAATATTATTATAAATACATATATTCTAATTTCGCGAGCTCATCGCATCACTAAACAATTCCTCGATCCACATAAATTGTTAAAAACTATTAAAGTCAAGCAATATAAAGTTCTTAATAAAAAATAATGAATAGCGTAAAATATGAAAGGTTACTTCAGAATGACTGGGGACAGCGCCATCTAATAAATTTACATTGCTATTACACGGATGTAAGATTCAGACCAGACGTATAATTGTAAAAACCGTCGATAAAAGAAAATTTGATACCCACAGCGACATCTGTTGTCTTACAAAGGAGTTACATATTGAATTACACAATAACATAGGACATTGAAGGTCTATTATGTATATTGTCTTTGATTAGCACCAACAATACACATACTATTAAAAACTCAACGTACGTTTCGCTTTGTAACCCAAGCATCATCAGGAGAATTCGACTGCACTCCACGAAGGTCGAGCAGATACAAGTGCATTACATGTGCTCTTTGAATCTGAAAGGACTTTAACTGATCCCAGCCCTAGTGTGTAACCAAATACACATAATTTGTGGCCCATGAGGGGAATGAAGCGACGAGTTAAGTTGAAGACTACAAGTAAAATTACAAAACGCAACGAGATGATCAGCAGCGTCGGTCGACCGATCCACAAGCTAAGTGTCCCAATCTCCAAACCTTCTTCATCCTATTTAATTCCTAAAATAACCCATCTCGCCTATACATTTTCATACAAATTTCATGCCATAATTTTGATTTTGCCTTTACTTTGTCATACAAAATGCCGGAAGAAAGTTCTAGCTAAACGTGTTTGAGGGAAATAAAACGTTGCCTATGTGGTCTAGCAGTTCAGTTGTTGGACTTGACTGCCTGAGTTGGTTCCCGGGATGGTTCGAATCCCGGGTCGGGCAACAAAAAGAAAATTGTGTTATTCGAATTTTCTAATAAACAAAAACGTTGCTTGGGCTTGGATATATGCCTGATTGACGATAGGGCCTATCGCATTGTCGGACTTAGTGTCTTCGGCTAGTCGTGGGTGCCTGGTTGTGCCTCTGCCTACCTCTTCGGGGATATGGGTGTGAAGATACTTTACTTTTAATAATTATGATGCGACAAATGATAACATTTCACAATTAAATAATTGCTTTTCTAAAAATAGAAATTGTAACAGTCAATTGTAGTGAAATACTGATTAAAAATAAAAGTATATATTAATGGACATAAAACTATGATCTGCTGCCAACGTATGCCCAGTGTCTATAAGATGTTTTGCAAAATGCGATTTATCTGGACGAATGTTTTTGACAGCCGATATGTATTCCTTGTAACGAGACTCAAAATATAGTTATATATAGCATAGTTTTGAATTACTCCATACTTGTAATAAAGGATTAAAATTAAATATACCTACTAGAACAACTAGAAATTATTAAATGTAATAACGAAGACTCAATTACACTGTTAAACAAACAAACAAATTTGACTAATTCACCCCTGCTACACATGTTTAACAAAAACGGTGCTACCCCCACCACGCGTACTCACTAAAGCATACCCGCACGCGAACTCGCGAAACCTCATAAATAGAGCCAGTCGCATGAGCGCGCGCCAGTATCTGCTCGACCTTTGTGGAGTGCAGTCGAATTCTCCTGATGATGCTTCGGTTACGAAGCGAAACGTACGTTGAATTCTTAGTAGTATGTGTATTGTTAGTGCTACTGAAACAGTTTAGTGGTGTGTATTGTGTGGAGCTGGATGTATTTGGGAGTTTTAGCTTCCGGTAAGTTCAATTCATTCTTAGCGCACTATTTTGTCTGTTTTTTTACGCAATAATACGTATACATTTTTTAGCGTAAAATTGCAAATTAAATAATTTTATTTAGATTTAACGTTCGAATTTATTACTGGAACGAAAATAAACACCCGAAATCATCACGTGAAATAGCAATTGCCGTATTTGACACTTTGTCATCCCTAGAAATCAATAGCGATATCACAAAAGTGAGCCTGTTTGCTGACGGCTGCGGCGGGCAAAATAAAAATGCCACTCTCGTGGGTATGTGTATGAAATGGCTGTTTTGTAATGCACCATCTCACGTTCAAACGCTTGAGATCACATTTCCCATTCTTTTTTGCCACCCGATCGGGTCTTTGCTAAAATCGAAAAAGAAGTAAATAAACGATCTGTTATATGTGAACCAGAAATATATGTAGATATATTTAAAAAAACACGCCACTATTGTAAAACATTTGGGTACAGATGCGGAAGTCTATAACTGGAAATTTGAAGTGGCAAAATTTATCAAACCTCCTGGTTCTTGGCACTTCAAGTTCAACCCTTCTAAAAGATTTATCTTGCATAAAGGACGCCAAAATGTGAGTGTGCAGGGAGAGGAAAACTACAGAACTGAATTTAGTCAGCAAAAGTATGTGAGTAAGAGAGGTAAACGTTGCTCAGAAATGGCACCATCAATCAGGAGAAGAGGGAATAAAATAAACAGTAAAAAACTAAATGATGTTCCAAACCTTTGCTAAAGCATTTTGGAGAAAACTGGAGATCGGACGGGACTCTCAGCTTTTATAGAGATATCGAACTCAATAACGATAATAATGAAGAAAATTTTGATTTAGAAAGCCTACCGCTGGAGAAGTCGAGAATTTTGTGTAGTAATCATAGACACACGTAATAAGTCTATTACTATTTTTAAGTATAACTAATTTGATTATTTTTATTACATTCGTTGATCAGGTTTTATTAAAATTGTATTAATAATTAATTTCATGATTAAAGATTGTGTCATTGCTTTATGATTAGTGTTCATTTAATGGTTTAGAAGAGTTTTTTTGTTTGTTAATTGAAATATATTTTTTGTTTAGTTATGAGACATAGGACACTTTTATATACTTAACAGATTATTTCGGGTAAAAGTATAAGAAATGTTGATTATTTTTATTATACTTTGTTGATTATTGTATTAATAATAATTATTCCAGAACGTGTGTTCATTTAATGTTTTAGAAGAGTTTTATTTTTGTTAATTGAAATTTATTTTGTTTAAAGATTTTGTGATTTTATTTGTTCTATTAATTTACTTTTCCTGATGAATTTCAAATCTTTGGAACATCCTGTAAGTCAACAGAAATTTGTAGTAATTTCGTCAATAACCGCCATATCCATTGCTGTGAGAAACAACTGACGTTAGATCCTTATGTTAATATCAATATCCGCTATGTCCTTTTTTATTAGAAGGTTTTTATAAAATAACTTGTAAACTATCATTATCTTAGTTTTTCCTTATATAAAAATTGGTTGTGTAGTTTTTTCTCTATTTTTACAAATTCATGCTGTAACCGTAAATGTTATCATTGAAAAAAAAATATTATTGTAAAATCAACCATTTTGGATCTGGCGGATATAGATTCTATTCGACACATTTAATAGATGGATTTCAAGACCGTGGAAGCTGCCATAGAAGATCAATGAAAGAAGCAACACATACCCTCGTATTCATGATAATGAGATTAAGAAAAAAGTAAAGCAGCCAGTAGCCAAATATTTATCAAGTTCATATGTAACTGTTAATAGACTAGCAGACGATGTTTTGATGAAGTACAACCGTCGTGATTGGAACTTACGTTACATGTAAGGTACATTTAACGTAAGTTGCAATCACGATACAAATTAAGGGTTAAACAATAAAATTCTTTTTCAGACTAATACTTCTGAAAGAAAAAATGCAAAACTTTTTTCAAAAATGTAAAAAAAATGTTATATACGCAATTAAAAAAAGTTAAAAAAACCTATTTTAAAAACACGAAAAACATGAAAATCAAAAAAAGCACTGATAGGAGACGGACAGTTGATGAAAAAGTTATAGCTTGAATTTGCTACGAAAGGAGAAAGCTTTACAGGATGCATGCCAATGATTTTATTACGCTCACAGCACTACTGACACAATCTATGGAGCAGCTGAACAATTTATTTTTAGTTTATATAATCAGAATAAATCGACAAAAGCAGCTCCCATTGATCAATTACGATATGATTTATTTACATCAACAGTAGCATACGCAAAAAAAAAGAACTATAGCTAGCAGTTTAACCACCAACTCCATCATCACTGCGTCAACATGCATACAGTGTATTTTATCAAATTCAAGAATGGTTGGGTAATGAGTTGAATCCAGAGGAATGGGGGTGGAAAAAGACAACCACTATGATGCTTCCCATCACCAATACTGATGATACAGCTCCAAAGGACTTTTTAAATCTGGTAATTAAAATTTATAAAATAAATAATTTTGACTTTTTAATTTATGATTAAATTTCTAAATGGCGTGTAATTTTTTTTACAGATTAGCTGTGGTGCACAGGTGACTGTAATGTAATGTTAATAATGTAATGCTCGGTGCGAGTGCAAAAAAACTGGATTACGTTGTACTCAAGTATTCAAAAATCGTTATGATAACAGCTGTCACAATATTACAGTACAAGTTGGGATTGAACGAGATGAAAATTATGATGATAATGATGATGTAAATGATCAGAAAATGGATCCAGATGCAGCTGAGCGAACATACAAATTTGAACATTCAGACAATAGATCTGATGAAAATGAAGACTTATATAATCAAGAGGAATAGATAAATTTTATTAATTTCTAAAAGAATTATAAATTTGATTTAATTAATTAATTACATTACTTATCGTTGACACAATAACATACTCATATATTATCCTACTAAGATATTTTAATAATTATAATTGTACCTGTTTTTTATTTACACACTTTTTTAGTATATTTTTATTTATTCGTTTTAAGTATAGCTATAGTTAATTGTTTTGTACACGATGCCTTCCATTTTATTTTCACAGCTTAATTTTTTTTGGGTTGGCTGGAAGAAATTTCTTTAGTTAGAGATAAGCTCGCCTTTTGTGCATTTTTAACTTCTCGTGTATTTTGTGTATTTTAATTTTTGTGTGCAATAAAGTGTTAAATAAATAAATAAATAATTAAATAAATTAATTATTTGTGTATAAATTTTGTATTTTCAATAAAAAAATATTCATTGAAATGGACATAAAACTATTATTTAATTTGACTAACATGCATCTAAAACCAATTTCTTAATAGAAATTTTCAATAAAATGTTTGAGAAGCATTTCCAACATTCCATTAAATAATTTAAATTAGACATTTCGAGTTAAAAAAAAAACAAGTAAGATGTAGGTTGTCTATCGCAGTTGCACGCATTATGTTTAGAAGAAAACATATGTTGTAGTGTTAGTACATATTTATGTGATGCGCGCGCTGCGTGGTACAGGGGCGTAATAATTCTAGTTAGTTTTTATAACTAATTACAAAGCAAATTTAATCTTTATTTTTTGCAGCTAAACTAAAGCAGATAAAAAAATGAAGAGGAACTTTTTTATGTAGAGTTTTTTTCTCTACAACTTTTACTAGAAACTTTTTTTCTATTTCCTACCGTCATTAAGTTATTTTAAAAAAAGGCATTTTTCAACCCTTTTTTTTATTTTTTTTTATCCTTATCTACTTAATTTAATTCAAAATTTCTTTCATAATATCATTATTTAAGTATTAATGAACAAAATTTTACTCATTGCGCCAAAACTGGTCAGATCATGGTTTTATTTAACTTTTTACTGGACTATTCAGGTCATTTCTGAAGATATTTAATCAAACAAAGCATTTGAATTGCATTTTGTGGAAAAATAGTCTGTAAAGTTGCTAGACGTATTTCACATCCATCCTTGTTCTACACCAGTGTCGACTTAGTAATCTGCAGATACAATGTTTGATTGCAGATACATGAAAGTAAGCTTTTGATAACATATAAGTGTTTTTATATAATAAAATATATAGACTTAGCTCATGAGGTTGACATGTGCTAAATAGACTCAATAGTCGTCCAAATATGCCCAAGCAATGCAAATATGTCCAAGGGGTCTTAAAGCACCTTGTTAATCGATTGATTGGCATACACAACTATCTAGTTGAACAACTCATGTGGCCTAGGTTCAATTAACAATAAATTCCTAATTCATGCTTTTGTGTGATGAACATGGATGTCCGTAGTTCTTGGTCTGGGTGCTTATTAAGTTATTTTTATTAAAGCCATTTATTGTCAATAAAGATTTTTGTTTTAAATTACTACAACATTTTTTTCTAAGGTTTCTTGAAAAAGCTTACATAGCTATTAAACATTACATTGTAACAACTAGTATTTTATAACTTCACAAATCTTACCTAAATGAATTAACATGTTACAGATGCAGACACAGACATAAATTTTGAAAAATGACACATGAACACCAAAAGCTTTGCTCAGAAAACCAATTGCTAAGCAATTATGTAAGAATATATGACTTTCTCATAGAAAAAGTAACACTCATTATAGGTAGTATTAAAGAGTATGGTCACAACAATCCCAAGGATCACTGCAACCTTGATAGATCTATTGTGACCACTCAAAAGTAATACTCATAGTAAGAAACAACTGCCGCTTATAAACATCAGGTACGTCAAGTGTATCTTATGCATTATTATAATAGATTAGGATATTACGATTAATGTGCTAGCTAGTCTACCAGGAACTTCAATTTAAAATTAATGTAACAGGATTAATAGTTTTGAAGAGCATACTGTTATTTAGTATTATTTTTATTAAATGACAAGGCAATCACGCAGACGGATCTTGTGATGACAAGCAATGCATGTCACCTATAGTAACCAAAGATGGTAAAGGGGTATTGCCAGCTGGTAGGTGAGATAGTAAGCTTCTTGCATCAGTAAGTTTACTGGCTACCCTGCCCACCCACTAAAACACGACAACATAGTCACCTATCTATGGTCACGGTCTTCCATGGAGCCTTCTTAATGGCTATTCGAATTAAAATGCTTTTCTACATGATTTCTTTTGTTAGCAGCTAATTACAATAAAAAAAGACTTCTTCTACCCCATATAAAACAAGGAAATGTATAACTAGACATTTAGATTTTAAGGGAACTACATGGCTCAAAAAGAAGCACGTAATGAACAATGAAAACAGTTTGCTTTAGAAGACCATTTCCAAAATTTGAAATAAAAAAAAGAAATCCATAATACAAAAATTGCACATTTGGATTTAAATAAAAAATATATTTAGAGCAACAAAAATAATTGCACACTTTAGCATTAGAATTTAAGAAAATAATGCATGCTTTATTTTTAGAAAAGGCAGAATTAGAATTAAAACAAGTCATTCACAAATAAATGTTTTATTAAAAGAAATGTGTTTTATTTAATCGACTTATGTGATTTACTATTCCTCAGTAATAAAGAAAAGTATGTTTCAATTAATTGCTGGTGATACTGTTGATCGGGGTGACTAGAAATCACTGTATGATTTTTTACAGTTTCATGTATCATATTTAAAGTATTTTACAGCATCAAATCTTTTACATTGCTGCTATTAAAAATTGTGCTATCATGAACGGACCCAGGCCAACGTGCTACTATATTTCTGATTTTCATATTAGCGTCTACAACAACCTGGGTGTTTATCGAGAAAACATCTTTCCTATTTCTATACAGCTCTGGATTTTCACCACCGGGGCTTGCTATTCGTATATGGGTACAGTCGATTTCCCAAACGACACGAGGAAACCTGGCTATTGTATGAAAATTTTCTACCACCTTTCTTATTTCTTCCGTTGAGCTTGGCATGGCGATTACGCGTTTTAATTTTGCACATATTTGTCTCGAAACAACATAAACTATTTTACAGACTGTTGATTTAGACAAAGACCAGACAAATCACCTGAACATTGTTGCATATTTCCTGTTGTATAAAATCTTAATGTTATCAACAGCTGTTCCAATGGTGTAACTGCATAATTTCTTGATGTAAGTATTTTTAATTCATCTCCTATTTCCCTTAACCCCCAGATCACGGTTTCTTTTGAGAGACGATAGCGTTTCAGGAAATCTTCATTATCCCAGTGATCTCATAAGGATATATTCATAAATTACTTCGTTATCTTATGAACTATCGGGCGAATCGAGATATCTTGTAAGATTAAGATTCATTTTTTAATAACCACGTACTGCTTACAATTTATTGTAATACTATTTTTCTTTATTTATGGCACAGCACCATAAAATACACAGCACGCGACAAGTAATTTTATTCAAAGCACAAGTACACGCCATCTTGTTAACCCGCCAATATTGCTATAGTTAAATAATTTAACTTATTGTCAAATTTTTAACCATTTTTTTAGGCTAACCACAGATCAAAAAACAAACTTTTTATAAATTTAACCATTAGTAGCAATTTTTAACCATTTATAACTTTAACTAACTATGAAAAAACCGAACCTTAAAGAGAATCACGAGTAAAAGTTCCATCTTATTGCGGATGATTCCCTAGGGGCATCAATAAAGTCCCTGGCTCTTGATGCCCTAGACTCTAAAGGCATCACGAAATGTTTGTTTGACGCCAGGCGCAAGTTTGTTAAAAAGACCTCCGCACGGACTCGGTTAAAGATATATCCTAGTTACATTTTTCAAATTTTGTACCTATTAAACGTTGTGTAGCCTTTTCTTAATATTATCTTTTGATTTATTCTTACAGGTGTAGCTAAATGGAGTCATTTTAGAGAGTTTTTTGAATTAGATCATGCTAACTCTAATTTCGTATTTGCGCCTTGCCTAAAGAAAGATCATTTATCATTGTATGCAAAAAGAAAAATGAAGGTGAAGCTGGCAACCCAGTAATAGTGAATGTACGCCAAAATATCACAAGGTCGGTATTTAAATGAATAAATACTGTCCCATGGTTTTATAAACAATTGACTTGCTGTCTTGGTATAATTGCCTTAATTCTACAACACACAGATGTGAAACATTTTGAAAGTGTAGGAAACTGCTTATAAGATAGTGATTGTTTACAGTCTCTCTTGAGATGCAACATCCATCATTCGACATGAATTTGAAATGAAAATGAAATCGAAAAAATTTAAAACTAGCTGTTTTCATGCAACTTTGTCAGCATAGAATAGATTTTCATACAATCTTTCATTTCAAAATAAGGTGTCAATCTTTAAACTCGGGTCTGCAAATGTGCATTAAGCACATAAAATTTCATCAAAATCGGTCCATTGGTTTAGCCTTGAAAGCGTAACAGCAGACAGATATTCGCATGTGTTGTATGAGTATATTTACATATATTTTTACGAGTATACAACAATACTGCGTTTATTAAATTGGTCCTGGAACTTATAGGTAAATCATCTGCAGGAGCTATTGTAACAGCAAATTTAATAGCAAATATGGATCGATTATTTGATCCTCTAAATAACGACACACCAGACTTAAGAAGAAAGAAAACCATATGATACAAATTTATCTCCATTGTCTCCGCATTTAGATTTTTTTCAAAAAATGAAATTGTATTTTGAAAATTTAAAATTTTATATATGTCGACATAACTACAATCCCAAGTAGGATGGATTTGGACTATAAATGGAGCGGAATGCCTGTGGAGACAAGATACAAAAAAAACATACTGATAAAAAAAGTTTGACAGTTATTATCGGAAACCATCTATCTCCGTCGCATGGATTTGAAGGTAATGGCCAAAGGGATTAATATATTGCAGTAATAGAAAACATTTTATTGAATCAGGCGTTACTTTGCGCAAATCCATTATAACAGATGTAAAATAACCTTTATTTTGCTAATTCCGCGTAAGTAATGTAACTGTTGTGGCAAATAATCCTCCAAACGACACAGAATGTGACAAGCCTAACTGACGTTCCCACCACCCACCTCCGCGACCAGAACACGAATATAGGAAGAGCTCGGGAAACAATATAAATTGTCACGTTCTCTACATGTGACAACCCTACCTAAAGTTAATAAAGGAATTAGGCTAAATATTTTAGAACAATTAAAAATCATAAAACACAATAATGTGTCCAGAACATTGTTGAATGAACAAATAAATATATCGAATTCCCCATTATTACGAATTTTTAGCAGCAATCGAGTCGAACAGAATTCCAGAATCGATTCGTGAAGCGGTTACGAATAATTGATATTGGGGGGTTTGGTCTATATAAGGCGCAATGAAGGCGGCGGCAAATCACTCGTGTGTCGTCGTTTGTACGGTACGGTCGAATTCCTGAGGACGCCTCGGTGTAGAGGCGAAACGTACGGCCAGTGCGATTTGGTGTTCTCTGTGGTGAGTGCTTCGACAAAGTTGGCGAAGCACGTGACAAGTGGTTTTGTTTCCCATGTACGGACTCTATTTGTGATCTGGTCGCGGAGGTAGGAGGTGGGAACTTTAGGTAGGGTTGTCACATGTAAAGAACGTGAAAATTTATATTGTTTCCCGAGCTCTTCCTATATTCGTGTTCTGGTCGCGGAGGTGGGTGGTGGGAACGTCAGTTAGGCTTGTCACATTCTGTGTCGTTTGGAGGATTATTTGCCACAACAGTTACATTGCTTGCGCGGAATTAGCAATACAGGGAGTATATGAAAATAGAGCAGCTGGTTAAACCACCTATAGTTTGTCAATAGAATAACCTATTTTGAATATAATTGTTTTGCAAATACTTATAATTATGAAGATACAGACGAATTACCATTTTTTTAAAAAAGTACTTCGCCTTAACATCAATGTAACCGCATAATCTAAGTCGTGTAGGTACCTATTGCGCGTATGCTCAAATGTTGTACTTCTACTATAAATCACATGTATTTACTATCACTAAACATTTCTTATGTGTGGTGTTTTTCGATATTAAAAAAAATCAAAAAGCAGTCTCTTTACACAAGTAAAGATATAGGTAGACCTTAGGCGGTTTGAGAAAAAATCGGACTCGTACCTACCTATCCCAGAATGTCTTTTTAGTACGCGCACAGTGGAAAAGAAAGCTACCTACCTAATAATTATTGTTTATTTTATTTCCGTCCGCCTGTTGTGGTTTTCATCAGAATTAAATCCTGGATCCACTCTTGATACCTTCACAAAATATCTATCACTTGTACTTATTAGCACTAAACAGAGTTTTTTTTTTTATTTAGATTTAACGTAAAAAATAAAATAACTGACCTTTCAAAAGTAATGTTGCCGACGGCGGTTTGCAAAAAAGTTCAAACTTAATACACTTGTTTAGAATTTCACGTAGGTAGTAGGTATAAAACCAAATTTTAATTTAACATATACCAAAATCACTTCAGCAAGATTATTTGTTTTCACAAAACATAAAATGTTTGATTTACTTTCACGGTAATACGAATTAGGCAAATATTCGAAATATTTTTGTGAGAAATCCACTGTGTGTCGGATTCGTGGTTTAGAAACTCGCAAACTAGGTAGCTGTGACGAGATGGAGCTCCTTTTTGTTGAGAGAACACACTTCCTACCACTTGAAGTTACCTACATTCGCATACATAGTAGCCGCAGCGATTCACTTTGATCACCTCTAGCCATACCATATGCCAACACCATGTCAGTATACTGTAAGTTACTGTATCGAAAAATGGCTAACTCGAAATTAAATTCTTACGAAACTAAATAGGCAATAAACAAATTTTACGATTTTCACGTAAAAGTTTTACGTCACTCAAGGCACGTGCGTCTTCTGTCAAATTTAAAGCGAAACTGAGGAAAAAAATGCATTATGAGTCATAATACCAGAAATCACGGCAGCGATTCTCAAAGTTTTCCTGTCGCATCCTTAGGTTTTTTAATCAATTGGAAAGTTCAATTTCTTTTTGTAATAATAGTGCTTCAACTTTTATAATTTATTAGCGAGACTAATTTAGATAAAAAAAAGTATTAAATGCAATTACAAATAAGCGTCCTGTTAAATTCACCTAAAACAAAAACGAGTAATTTAAGCTTTTTACCGACTTTTAGAAAAGGAGGATGTTCTCAATTCGATTATCTTCTTTGTCATCTTAATATGACTCCGTTATTTATTCACCGGTTTATTCGAGGAAAATGCTCAAACCTTATATGGGAACCTAAGGCATTTTTTTGCAAAGATAGTCCTTATCGTGAAAAGCATTTGCGTCTAGAGCACATCTTTTGTTACATTAGAAGTCGAGTTTTAGCAGTTTTTTGGTTAATTGAAGTTTACTAAATAAACATGAAAGTAAATGTAGACGATTTGCTGTCAATCCAGCAAAATCAAACAAATACTTGTTATTAAAATTGAGACTTTTTTTAGTAATACACACAACACCGTCAAGAGATTTTCTGTATAAAGTTCTCAAACTCGAAAAATACTGGCCAGTTTTAAAGTCTTTTGATGGAGACTATTTTGTAATCCTTTTTGAGGGATTCTAAATTTAAATTTAACGCGGCATTATGGTAGCGAAGTCAGAAAGTTTGGTTTACCTACAGTAACATTGGGATATTTTTTGTGTCCAATTTTAAGTTTTATAACAAGTTCGTTTCGAGTTAAACCTAGTGTGCGCATAATGCAGCGGCGCCATTTGACGAGCAAAGAAATGCTAAGTTTGCATGCTTCAATAATGCTACTCAAAGGAGTATTGCTGAAGACAACAAGACAAAACAAGAAATTTAGATTATAGCTATCGTGCTACTAGTAAAGTAGCAGAAAGACATCCAGAGGGAAAGCGCATAACCACTCAACGACAAGACCGATTTTTGCAAGTTGCCGCGACTAGAGAACTAAATATTACGGTCATGAAGTTAGTTCAAAGGCTCCAGTCAGAGCATATTCATACCACGGCGGGGCTATTATGGTTTGGGCGGGAATTCGTCTTGCTGGTAGAACAGATGTCGTTTGGATCAGAAACACAATGACGGTTGAAAAATACCGCAACGAGGTTCTAGTGCCGATATTCAAAATATCCCTAGACAGTGTAGATGTGTTCAGTTGTCATTTTTAAAATAAAGTAATGTTATTAATGTTTAATGTTCATGCTATGACTATTGTTATCACGTGATTTTAATCAATAAAACATAAGATTGTATACTAGATTCTACATAATATGTAGTCACATTTAAAGTTGTTTTTTTCACTCAATCCTTTATTCATGGTTAGAAGTCTACCACAATGTAAATTTCCACCTAATCTTCATATTTTGACGAGTTCTGAAAACTAGCAAAACTAAAAAATGGGTCTATGTCAAAAAAAGTTTGAGAACCATATCAGCGCAAAACGCTTTAGGGTCACAGCACACGATACGACAAATTTATGTTTACAATCGATTGGGTAACTGTCTATTGCTAGATTTCGTTACTCTAATTATTGATTGTAGTGTTATATACTATTTACTCACTTATTTCTACAGCCCTAACTTGACACATAAAGTTATACATCTCATGGTTAAAGTGAGTTTCGATTTGATTAATTGGCAAAAACTTACAACACCGAGATTTGCCGAGTCATTTATTATGTCAAACACTTGACTCAAATATTTCAAATTTTATAATTATTTACCATACCATAATTATTTACCGTATTTTCTTAAACAAAAATAAAAAATAACAATTAGTCAAGTCAACAAAAAGTCAACCTAAAAAAATAGTATAAACACGGATCCTACATTCTTATCAAAATGTGAGTTACACAATGCTAAGATAATGATAGTGATGGTGAGTGATATAACTTAAATAAAATAAGTAAAATTACAGCATTAATTACTTTCATTGCAGTTATTTAAAAAAAATTGCTTAGTAGCTAAATACGATCATTGATCGATAGTGTGTACTGAGCCTTATTTAAAGGAAAATTTACAATCAGGAATTTACAAGGATGGCGCTCGCCTTTCGGCACGATTCGGCGGCATGTTACAAAGCGCTCAAAGAAATCCGCCGTACAGAGACGGAGTCGGTTGTTTTTTTTAATACAAAATTATTCAGAAGTGATTTGCACACTTTTTATTTTGGTATATCAGTTTTATTTCGTAAGATTTACTTTTAGCACTTTTTCGTTGTCAGGTCTACGGCTCAAAATAAAGCAGACGATAATTTAAAAAAAACTTTATTACGTTTACCGAGCTGTCGCTTAGGTATTCTGTCGGATTATTTCATTCCGGATTTTGTCTCTTAACAAGACTCCGAGCACAGACTTTTCCATATCTCTCACAGTGACATGGGCCTGATCTATCGCTCCTATTGGTAGCAAGGCTTCTTTGTTGCTAAAAAGAATGAGGAGTAAAGTAGACTTAATTGATGGTCAAGTGATCAAGTCCACTTAAATCAGAATAAAATTCTAACATACGTACCTACTTCAAATGCAAAGCTGGACATTAATTCGTTAATCGTTATTTAACGAAGTTGACATTTCTACTAAGGGCTTAACTTTTAAGTTAAGTTTATAAAATGTTAACTAACTCTTTAACTTCTGTCAAACTACCCTAATCGTTCAAGCAGTACCTAATATTTACCAATGCAAGTTCGGACAGGTAGGATGCAAAACACGTTCGGACAGGTACTTAGTTTATTTCGTTTGAATGAGTACTTCCCTGTAGAGCGGTATTTCTTTAAAAACAAGCAGCTGTTCAGTTCATTGGCTTTGCTACATTAAGGCCAAGCATACTGTATTTTTTTTCAACAAGGTACAATTTTCTTTCAACAAGGTAAAATTGATTTGTTTCAAAAATGGATTGAAATAAACCGTTTCAATAAAAGGTTAGCTACTCAGTAACACTTACTTTATACATTTTAATAATTTTTATGCCAAAAAATGACCAAAAAATTGAACATTTTCTATGCTTATTACTCGGCAACTAATGGAGGTTTTTTTCTTTTTCTATTTTTATTGGATTCCTGGTATTGTGTACTAACATCAGTTTAAGCAGCTGCGCTATTTTCATATACTCCCTGTATAAAGGCTTATTTTACATCTGTAATAGAAAACATTAAATTTCTGTTAAACAAAAATGAAAAGGCCACAGACATATGCATTGAGCATGAAGAAGAGTTTGTTAGATAGATACATTCTTTGATAGAATATTGTATAGAGGACAACATTTGTGAAGACAATGCCGAAATACAAGCTTGTGCAAATGTCTGTGGCTTTATAATGAAACGAATGTGTGTGAATTGTAAACTTCTTTACTTAACTTTACTTCTATAAACTTGTTTACTGTAGAAACGGATGTAAATGTACACAATTTTGTAATTTCCAAAGATTATAACAATTGTAAACAAAGTTTAAAATATGCCACAAAGCCTTTTCTTACATGTGTAGAAAGATGTTCGTTATTCATAAACAAAGAACTAAACACATATGCACATGAAAAAATTTTGAAAAAAACAATTATTGGGAATGTTGCGAAAAATATAAAGTTTAATTTTTTGGAGAAATGCAATAAAGACTGCAATAATTATCAAGTTTACGTTATACAGTGTGTTCCTCATATGTATCAATAGATATTGTGTATTTTAAAAGTATAATGTATGCAGAGGAACACGTAGCTTTGGCTTAAGAACATTTGAGACACTGAGGCCCACTTGCACGTTCCTAGGTTAAATTTCTTAACCCTAAGTTAGCTTCATATATAGGGTTAAATCATTATTTTCTCTTGCACAACTTCGAGCTAGTACCAAACCATAGGTTATATCATTAATTATTTAATCCCCAGAAGTTGGGAGGGTTACCTTTCTAAGTCGAGATTTGTAACGCTAAAAATTTTGAGAATATGTGGAGTTGTATTGTGTACTTGAAGAAAAATAGCACAATTTACTAAAGTTCCTACAGTATTTTTATAAACCATTATGAGTGTTTTTTTTTGTTTTCTGATGAAAATGGAGAAATTGTTGATTCAGATTTTTATTAAAGGAGAGTTGCGGAACGAATAGACCATTTTAGTTAACAGAGAGACAAAGCTAAATGCTTTGGACTTGAAAGAGAAAACTTTTTATATTTATTAGATAAAATTGAGCATAAACTAATACAGCCTATACACACTACCAGTACTACTTCAATTATTCATAAATATTCATACACCGATCAGTTAAGCTTGTTGCTGTTATGATAACCATTTTTATGCTTACAGCGAGGTTTTATCGCCAATGATCGAACTTCTGTGCAACTTAAGGCTAAAACTAAAAGTTTTCTACAACTGGAATTCAATTATTGACTTGTGGCGAATTTATTGGAGTATATGCGTCAGCGGCATGTGGAACAGACTGACGCCATTGCCCGATTGTATCCTAAATTCAAATTTAGGCCCAGCAATGAGTGAAAGCAAAGTCAAGCTACAATAGAGTTTTAAGAAATAGCTAGATTTTCTCGAATGATTGGAGCTATAGACTGTACTCATGTGAGGATTAAATCACTAGGTAATTAAAAAATTTAACTGTATTGTCTTTTTTTATTTAAAACTAGATGTTGCTTGCGCCTATTAAATTAATTTAGCTTTCCCGCAGCTAATCATTCACATATCAGGACAAAAATTAATCTTGTGTCGCTAGTAAGTAGCTAAAGATTGTCAATCTAACACAAAATATAACTAAACTTTGATGTCGCTTGCTCTGTTGTCATGGGGAAAAGTACACATAAACAAATACACTTTCGTATTTATAATAGTGTCGATACATAACACGAAGATTGGCCTACTTGAAATGATTGTATACCTACTTATCTATACTTACTCATATCAATTAAACTTATAACAATGTTTATTATTATTATCAGGCGGAGACAAGATCAAAATTAATTAAAACAGAAAAGTCTACTTTTCTATAAATATGCAAGCTATGTTCCTCCAATTGAATTAAACTATTGCAATCAACGGAGACATTTTGACAAGGAACTTATAAAGAGCCTTCCATTGATTCTGAAAATCCTCCTTTACTCGGAGAGAATATTCCAGGAACAGCCACTTCACAATCCAATAGTTAATACTGTTGCGCCACATTCGCATGGCCCACGTGAAACACATTATTAGCAAATAATAAAAAAAATTGGGTGATTGAATTACATAATTATTTTTATATTTTAAAAATATTATCTAAATAAAAAAATTGAGGTTACTAGTTGGTTTATTTCACTTTTTTTCTAACAGATCTAAATGACGCAATTTTTCGTAATGAGTATATTTCGCCTTTACTTCTTCTATTATCCTTAACAATAGGTTATTTTCAAATTCTTATTTCTCTTCTAAAAACTCTATGCTTACCACTTCTTGCATACTAATAGATTTATTTTTTTCTTCTGTAAGTAATATAAACTTTTCAGGTACTTTTTCCGCTAACTTTCTTTCACCTGCAAATTAAATTTATTTTAATTATAAACGAGTAACGTGGATTAAATGATCAATTAATTATATCGAGTCTATAATTGGATCTGCCGTTGGCTGTTAAAATCCCGTCGCTGTCACAGTCGAAGTGCACCGGGTACAGTACTCAGCCTATTCCTGCTCAAATATTGGACGTAGTATCATTTGACAAAGATGAGTTACAGACATCATGGTTACTAATGAATACGGTCAATATTGCAATGAATATGCTGCGATGGATGTGTAGCGTACCGCGTATATATCAGTTTAATGTTTCCGTGGCAGCCTTCATATCCGTGCCATAGCGACTGCAGGAATGCCGTACCGCCAAAAGATCGTAGGGTAATATTGCGTGTGAACCGATAGCCTACATGTTTAACAATCCAAGGACCGTTGAAACAATAGACGCCGGAAAAAGATGGCGACCCCAGCCACACCGATTAGATGTAATGGAACGAGACACGTGTGCTCGAGTTTTCGCTATATTTTTCCATCAGAAAAATATTAATAAAAATGTCGACGATACTGCAATAGCTCTGAACTACCATCTGCAATGTCGCGGAACTGCAAAAGGTAGCGAAATTTAAATTTGCGCGCCACACTGTCCTAATCTCCCATTGCCGCGCATTGTTGATGACACCACATTGAAAAAGCCAATCAGAAGCTCCCTGGTGCATCGCTACAATAACTTGGAAGTAAATACCGCGTAATTGAACAAAACATTAGACAAGTTGTAGTAATAATAATGCGCTACGTGAAAAATATTGTTAAAAAGTGGTTATTTATGCATAAAATTGCCGGTAAGTAATGTAATCTGTTGATTTATGTATAGGCTTGTGTTCAATTCAAGTAATGTCATTATGCTAAAATCAGTCGCAAATATATTCCTTTAAAAGTAAGACGTGTTTCTTTTCGATCCTCTAAGGCAATCGCTACTCAGAACCTTAGTGGCCTGAACATATGGTTCAACTTAGAGCCGGATACCTGGAACAGCGATATTGAATAGAAGTCCGTCGGCGACTCGGAACAATAGAGGACCACATTCCACAGCGATAAGGATTCTATGTGCAAAGATCGGAACATTTATGAAGCAACTTTAACATTTAATATTTATAATTTTAAAACACGTTAACTGACAGTGAAATTAAAAAGATATTAACCGATTCTGGAAAAATTGTTTAAGTGACACAAAGTGAAGTTTGTTTAACCGACACCAGCAAACAAAGTGAGTTTTTAACCGACTTTGAAAGGTGAAGTTTTAACCAACTTAGAAAAAACAAGACTTTTACCAACTTTAAAAAAGGAAGATGACTAGTACAACTACTGAACAAGAAGGGTTTTTAAATGAATTGGAAGACTTAGCGCTTAAATTGCAAAAGACACAATCTAATTTGAAAAAATGTCCTAAAGCAAGACTTGCCAAAGGATACGTACGAGCGCGTTTAGAATGTGTAGAAGAGTTATGGCAAATGTTTAATAAGGTACATTTAGACTACTAAGTGTACATCAAGGGATCAGCGCGGGGTGTTACCTTATTTTTTACATGAAGAATATTTTAAATATGAAGAAGTTTACTTAAATACAAAGGGTGATATGTTGGACTTGTTAAATACTGGAAAGGCTATTAAACACAAGGAAGTTGAAGGTGATTTAAGCGACCACAACTCGGATGCCGGTTTATCAAGTGTCAGGCTGCCACGAATCCAACTACCGACATTTTCCGGGAAGTATGAAGAATTTCCAACTTATGAAGATTTGTTCACATCACTTGTCCACAACAGCACCGCGTTATCAAATGTGCAAAAGTTACACTACTTAAAGACAAGCCTTAGTGGTGAAGCTGAAGCCTTATTAAAATATATTCAAATTACGGACAGCAATTACACACAAGCGTGGAATCTGTTAAAGGGGCGATATGGCAATAAGAGGAGTATCATAACATCGGTATTGAAACGTCTTTTTTATCAAAAGAAGATTACTACTCAGTCTTCATCAAATATCAAGCTTTTAATGGATACCACTACCGAGTGCCGAAATAGTCTCATAAATTTAGGACTAATCACAGAATCTTGGGACCCTATGATTGTTTTTCTTGTGATTCAGAAATTAGATGTACAAACTCACAAAGAATGGGAGGAGCGTGCTTACAACGACAAGGAGGATGAGCTTCCCAATGGTTGGATTTACAAAGGTTTATGGAAACTAAATTTCGTACTCTTGAACTTGTAACACCAAATACGTCCACCAGAGACAGATCGTGTATCCAGAAGACATTTCATGTAATTAATAAAGAAACAAGAAATATGCGCCATGAACAGATAAATGAAACGCTGCAAGCTGTGTGTACCTTTTGCAGAGGTGACCATTTTATTTGTCATTGTAAGGAGTTTGCAAGAACCCCTGTTAAGGAGAGACATGATTTTGCTTTGAAAAATAAACTATGTTTTAACTGCTTAGTACCCAATCATAATGTGTTCCGATGTAGAAAACAAACGTCATGCAGAATATGCAAGAAAAAACATCACTCCCTATTACACTTAGAGAAGAAGCAACCACAGAGTGATGGTATCACAGCGACCACGATAAGTCCAAACACAACAGAAACAGAAATTTCAACACACTGCTCTCGAGAAGAAATAGCAGGTCAAAAGGTTTTACTCGCAACTGCACAAGTGAACGTTATTTCAAGTTCTGGCGAATCACACGTTCTCCGTGCTTTAATAGATCAAGGTTCAGAAGCGTCATTTGTAAGTGCAAGAGTAGTAGAGCTGTTGAGATTGAAAAGAAGAGAAGTACGAGGCACGGTCTCGAGCATAGGTGAAGGAAAACAATGTCTGAAACACAAGGTAAATCTAAACATCAATCTCAACTGTGAACAAATTGAAGTGAAGGCATATGTAATGAAAACTATTTCCTCATATCTTCCGGCCAAACAAGTTTCGATGAACTTGGCTGAACTGCAAAATTTACAGTTGGCTGACCTTACGTGCTGCACACCCGGAAAGATAGACTTGTTACTTGGGGCCGATGAATAATTGAAGATGGCTTAATACGCCTACACAACGGACTGATTGGTCAAAAAACACGTTTTGGATGGATCTTGTAAGGCCAAACCAATTCGAATGAAGAAAGGCAGATAACAAGTTTGTTTGTTAGAGAAGATAATGATTTATTGAGATCATTTTGGGAGATAGAAAAGGAACTATATAAAAAGAAGAAAATTTTAACTACAGAAGAAGAAGAATGTGAAGCAATATATTCAAACACCACAAAAGGAGATACTTCTGGTAGATACATTGTACATCTGCCATTAAAACAAAGCTTAGAAGAGACAATAAAGGAAATCGGAAACACTAAAGATAACGCTGTAAAAAGGTTTAAAAAACTGGAGAGTAAATTTAAGAAAGATAAAACATTTAAAGAAGAATACAAGAAGGTGATGAATGGATCATATGAAGAAACTAAATGAGCAATGCAATGAAAATTTAATTTACTTACCTCATCATGCAGTCATTAGAAATGAGAAAGATACTACCAAAGTTCGCGTAGTGTTTGATGCGTCTGCTAAAGGTTCAAATGGCTCGTCACTTAACGATACGATGATGAGTGGGCCAGTTTTGCAAAGGAACCTACGTAGTTTAATTACGCTATGGAGAAACCATAAAATATGTGTTGTTGGAGATATTAAGAAGATGTACCGAATGATTAAAGTCTCAGATGATTACACGAATCTACAATGCATTATTTGGAGGGATGATCCCGAAAAGATGTCATCAACTTACAAACTCCTGACTGTAACATTTGGCACTACAGCAGCACCATTTCTAGCTGTAAGAACTCTGATGCAGTTAGCTGATGATGAGGCTTATAGATATCCTGAAGCAGCAAATGCTATAAGAAATTCATTCTATATGGATGACTTGATGATTGGACATGATGACATAGAGACGATGAAGAAATTATGTGTCGATATAAAGGCGGCATTAAAAACGGTGGATTTGTGACACAAAAGTGGTCTAGTAATTCAGAAGGAATTTTACAGTTATTACAAGAAGAAGCTAGCACGAAGGACGAACTAGAAATTAAATTAGATAAATTTATAAAGATTCTTGGTCTCACTTGGGATAGAAAAGATGATAAGTTTAAAATAACTGTAAATTTACCTGAATTAGTATCTCCGGTTACGAAACGGTCTATTCTCTCCGACGTGGCTCGCTTAGTCGATCCATTTGGGTGGTTGTTTCCCGTTATTATAAGGGCCAAGGTGATGACAATGACAAAAACTTTGGCTTTGTAATCTTGGATGGGACGATCAGCTGCCTGACTATCTTGTTGAAGAATGGCAAAATTATAGAGCTGACTTACCTGCGCTACAGACTATAGAAGTAACTCGATGGTTTCACACTACGCCTCGTTTGAAAGAACTCCAGATCCATGGCTTTGCAGATGCATCTATGACGTCATATGCAGCAGTCACTTACCTTAGAGTTGTGGACGAAGAAGACGTAGTTCATGTCACAATGATCGCATCACGCACTAAGGTGGCGCCACTAAAGCAAATAACTATTCCGAGGCTTGAGTTATGCGCAGCAGCTTTACTAGCTGAACTGCTTGAAGAAGTGGCAGACTTATTAAAAGTGGCAGAAGAAAACATATATGCTTACACAGATTCTATGGTGGTGTTATCTTGGCTACAATCACATCCATCTCGTTGGCGAACTTTTGTAGCTAATCGAGTTGCTGACATTTTGAGGGTCATAAGCAATAGCAGGTGGTATCATATACAATCAGCGCAAAATCCTGCGGATATAGCTACAAGGGGAGCAAAGGCAACAGATTTAAAAAATATTGAACTTTGGTGGAGTGGATCAGAATGGCTAAAGAAAAGACATATAAAATCATCGAAGAATTATGCTATTCCACCAACTGAATTAGAAATGAGATGTTTTTTGCACACTTATCCAGAGGAATAAGGAGCACCTATACGGGAGAGATTTTCAAGTATATCTAAAATGAAAAGAGTATTATCGTAGTGTAGAAGGTTTTTGAAAGTAAAAGACAAAGTTCACAAAGAGAAATATATTACAGTAGAGGAAATGGAAATAATTTTGGTAAGTTGTATTAAATTCTATCAAAAAAGAAGTTATGAAAAAGAAATAAGAGATATAAGCAGAGATGGAAAGGTGAAAAAGGGAAGTTCTCTGTTACTCTTTCACCATTCTTAGACAAGAATGGGATTATAAGGGTTGGAGGAAGATTAAAAAATGCAGACATCATTGATGCTCAAAAACACCCTATAGTTATATTGAAGCGTGTTTGAATTCAAGGCCCTTGTGTCAACTTGATAACACTCTTGAAACGTTAACATCTCTAACACCGGGACATTTCTTAGTAGGGGAACCGTTAATCAGTGTACCTGATAGAGTTTATGAGTCCAGGAATGTTAACTTGCTCACGCGATGGCAAATGATACAAAAATGACCCAAGATTTTTGGCGAAAATGGAGGTTGGAATATTTGAACACAATGCAACAGAGGTATAAGTCGCAAACTAGTATTCCATCGCCTAGAATAGGCGACATTGTAGTGATGAAGGAGGACGAATTACCGCCTACAAAATGGATGTTAGGTCGTGTTAAGGCAGTACATCCAGGGCCCGATAATTTAGTGAGAGTGGTTACGGTGCAATGCAAGGGCAATTACGAGTTAAAGAGACCTTTATCCAAGCTTATATTATTGTCAAAGGAGCCAAATTAAAGTATAAATTTGTATACATTTACGTTTTAATATATGAATAAAGTGATTATAAAAGTTTAAGATAAAGTAAGATGCATGAATTTTAGTTATACAGTCCATTTATTAACTCAATTTATTTTTGTTATTTAATGTAAAAAACAGTTCGTTTTGGTGGGCGGAATGTTCAATTCAAGTAATGTCATTATGCTAAAATCAGTCGCAAATATATTCCTTTAAAAGTAAGACGTGTTTCTTTTCGATCCTCTAAGGCAATCGCTACTCAGAACCTTAGTGGCCTGAACAGCTTGCTATGTTTAACAATTGATTGTGCGTTTGCTTCGTATTTTTATAGATAAAACAGATTGTGGTGAAAAGTTTGTAAGTACGTGGTTTTGTTTTTGAGAAAATGGGTGCTACGCAAAGCAGTTTGAGTGATTATACCTTTTTCAAAGATCACAGCCGAAAAAACTATCTTGTTTATGAGTCTATAAGACCGGGATGAGTTGCTGGTGACAAATGTGTGACTGATACAAGGGTGCTAAAGTATAACACGAATGGTACTATTGATTACACATTAATAAATATAAGTAGATGAATACATGCGCTTACCGCGGCATGCGAAACCGATAGAATCCCTCTTACCCGGACCTTTACAGCTACATGATGGCCCACTAAAAATTACTATAACAAAATTCAATCATCTACAAAAGCTGAAAACTGTAATTCCGCCGGATTGCCACGAGTTTTATAATAACTTAATTTTTGACGATTAAAATGTTAGCTATTTTAGTTAATTCATAAAATTTTATGTCCGTCATGTTGATTTGATTAGGATAATTATAGTTTGTTTTGATTAAGAGTAATAATATTTTTTGTTTTTTATGAATGTGATATGGGTATTGTAAAGACTGAATAGTTAGTTAGTAAGGAGTGTTGTTCCTACTTAATATGTTAAATGAAAAGTGCCATTAGTTTGTGTTACAGATGAATATATAATTGTTTTGTACTTTTTATTATTGTTTCAATTCCACATATCTATTAATTTAACTATATCATGAGACTGATCTGATACTGATACATCAAAACCGCGTAAGCACCGCTACAACCTACAATTTTAATTAAATTCGCTTTATCATTCCACATACTCAAATTATGAGGTTTTCTGACTACTGAAAAGTAGTCAACCTTGTAGTTACGCGCTATTGCAAATAGTACTCTTAGATCAGCGCTATTGCAGTATCGTCGACGATATTTAAGCAGTTGATTTTTTTTTAAATTACAAACAATACAACGGCGACAAACTTACATAACTGTTTTCATTTTTGCATCTGAATCAATTTTTTCGCCTTCTTTTTCAATTTTTCATAACTTTGTCGTAGGCTCTCAACAGTTTGATAGTAATATGTAGTGTTGGCATTAAATTCTGCTGTTATTTTATACCATGCTTTTGATTTTTAAACAAGATTAGCGACACCAGTGTTTTTTTTATTTTTAATAACATTTTTATATTTGAAAATAACATAAGAAAGAAGAAAACTGTCGCTACTAGTGAAATTTTGACCACGTACACTAAACTAAAAAATGTTTATTTTCGATCTTATTAATAAAAATTAATGCTGCAGCTTGTAGAGACAATGGACCCACGTTTTTAGAGTGGCTACGTCACTTTATTGAAGTTACTTATCCAACTCTGAACAGGAAAGTATTGTTGGTCGTGGACAATCATAAATCACATAAATATCTTGCAGCATTGTAATAGGCCTCACAAAATAATGTAGTTTTAGTCTCACTTCCTCTCCACATCACACATCGTATGCAGCTATTGGATCGATGAGTTTATGGTCAGAGGACTTATTTCGAACAAGCAGTCTCAATTTTTCAAAGGAGCCATATTAGTAGTGGGCGTTGAATGAACGAATTTGATTTCGAAATTTTTTCGAAATTGAACGATGAATATTGTAAGAATTGCATATCTTGTTTTGTTCGTAATTTGAAATTATTTATATCTGTGTCTTGATGCATTTGGATCCTGTAAAAACTGACAAACATTCTGATCATAAATCTTTCACAATTTATAGAAACAAACGCAATACATTTTTATTTTGACAGGTGCCATTAATAGTTAATTTTAACTTTACTTATTAATACTGTAGTTATTTTTATAACATAAAATGACATATAACATTTTTTTTTTGTTTTCTCAGCAACCTTACTATTTTTTATTTATTTAACATTTGTTTTTGCAGGTACACAAAAGGTACCAAATCTACACATACAATTTACTTAGCTATATATGCTCACTTGAAGTACACCCGCCATCCTGGCGTCAGGATGGCGGGTGTACCTATTTGATTTTAAATCTATGCATAGAAGGAGGAACACAGATTTTTGGGATAGGTACACTGACGTACACATCAAGTACGTTTGTTATCCAAAAGAAATATTTAAATCCGTGAGGTACACCCGCCATTCTGATACACACGATAAATGCGGTCGAAATGAGAGCACTACGGAAAATCTGTGGTGTAACGCTCGCTGACCGCATTCGTAACAGTGAGATCCGAGAAAGAGTGGGATTCAAAGAAAGTGTTGGTGTTAAAATGCGAAAGGGCATGCTCCGCTGGTTCGGTCATGTGCAAAGAATGACAGATGAAAGATTGACAAAGCAGATATACAATGCGAATGTTGATGGATGTAGGTACCCGGGGAGACCAAGGCTGACATTTCACGATCAGATCAATCGGATATTATCCACGGGTGGTGTCAAGAGTCTCCGAAACCGGCGTGTTTGTATGAAAAGGGTTATGAATGTGAAGGAAGCAAGACAGGTTTGTCAGGATCGTGAGGTCTGGCACTCGATACTCTCTGCCTACCCCGTAAGGGACTAGGCGTGAAGATATGTATGTATGTATAAAGCATCTTTACTAAAGAGCTCATTTATACAGTCTATAAATATTACATTTTAATATAAATGAAACTATGCAATGTAAGAACAAAGATGCTTTATCAGAGTGCGTAATGAAATTCTTCGCTATGTGCAAACACACAATGTAATCTCTTTTGTCAAGGTGGTAGGTATGTATTAAGAAACTGCTTTAAACTAGTATATTGATTTGTCTACTAAATTCAAAATTGACGAGTTCAAGCATCAAGTTAACTTTAAAGTACTTTTAACTTCAGTTGTTTAATTAAATCATACCTTATAAGTACACAGTTAAACTGACTGTGGTGTAGTCTGTTAGGTCGTATATATATAATGTTAACCAATAACTCGATCTGTGGAATACACAAAAAAAAAATCATTAGCATGAACTACTTTTATTGGTTGTTTTATATTGTATTGTGAACAGGATTACGATTATGATGCAAAAATGTAAATAGTAAGTAGATATATTACCTGAAACTGTTCTGCTTTCAGAAATATCTATTGTACATATTATTTAGAAGGTTTTTTTTCTGCTTTGGCTCTGCAGTTAGTACTTAATACAATTTTGTTTTGTTAAATGTTGGATAAAGTTCGATTTAGATTAATAAATCCCGGTATGTACTGAAAAGCGAAACAATGCAAGATGTGACTTTTTACAAATGATTTTGTAGGAACTATTTAAATCTTGAGTCATCCTTTAAATATAATGTCTAATAATGAAAATATGAATTTTCAAAAAAAAATATAGTTGTAGTAATTCTCGGTGCACTTAAAAATATTAAGAGATCATGTACTGGTTGAAATAAATGTCAATTAAATTAGTTGAAAGTGTGGCTATTAACATTAAATGTCAATTATATTATTTATTTAGTGCAAGTAAGAACTATTTTCCTGGGACAGGAAATATATCAGGAAAGGCCGACTGTTAGAAACATTAATTGTATACCTATAAATGTAAGTGATCCATATCGGAGGCGGCCATTACGTGTCGGATCGTGGAGCAGGAAGGACCTAATATTTGTGTAATGTGTAAGCCAGTGTCTAATTAAGAGTGCTGAGGTAAGCCTAAAATGTTGAGTTGGGATGATAATGTGAGTTAAATATATGTTTTAGATCATAAACATGTTTCATTTTCTGAGTCTATAACAATAGTTGCAACATCCGTTCCATGCGAACGAATGTTTTCCAAGTCAGGCCTAATTTTAAATCGCCGTAGAACTCTACTAACTACCACTAAAATAAAACAATTAATGTTCCTTAACGTAAATTTAGAAGAAAGCAGATTTAAAAACTATATGTAAACACTTTAAACTACAACTACCTGGATACATAAAACAATGTAAATATATTAATGTACTATACTGTAAGTATTAAAACTTTAATTATTTTGTACATATTATAATGAAATGAACTTGTAAATACGCCAGGTGACATACCTAGTTACATACATATCTTCACGCCAAGTCCCTTACGGGGCAGGCAGAGAGTATCGAGTGC
>NJDC01001585.1:0-42683 GCA_002245475.1 Calephelis virginiensis
TACCCGGAGAGACCAAGGCTGACATTTCACGATCAGATCAATCGGATATTATCCAATGGTGGTGTCAAGAGTCTCCGAAACCGGCGTGTTTGTATGAAAAGGGTAATGAATGTGAAGGAAGCTAGACTGGTTTGTCAGGATCGTGAGGTCTGGCACTCGATACTCTCTGCCTACCCTGTAAGGGACTTGGCGTGAAGATATGTATGTGTGTGTGAATAAATAAATATTTCCAGACAAGTTACACAAAATGAATCTAACCCCAAAGTAAGCAAATTATATGCTTGTGTAATGGGTAGTCAACGATACTAATCATAGAAATACTTCACAATCGACATCTAAAATGTTCATAACACAAATTCCTGCCCCCGTGTAGTTCGGCGCGTACGCTAACTACTCGACCAACGAGGCGGTCAAAAAGAAACACATGTCTCTATTATTAGGACATTCACCAAAGCTATTGTATTTCCTTGCCGTTGGATGTGATGTATGTGTGATGTATTTACCAGCCTCTTTACTCTCCGAACGGATCACAACAATAGCAAACACCGACGTTATGACGACCAAAATATGTAAAAGTCATGGAACAAAACAAGGCTAATCTTCGTTATAATCTGCCACATATTTACGGTTGCGGTGTTAGTGATAATATCTATGCTGGCATCTTCAAATCCATCTGATAGTATACAGTTGGACAGTGCTCTTCTTTTGAGACCAACTTTAGAAAAAAACATAATTTATTACAATTAAATCACTTTTAACACTTTATTTATAAATATTTATTTACATTTATTTGGTCAGTACTTATACATTAAACAAATACTTTATAAGATATTTTTCTCTTGTATTTTTGTGACAAAACTTATTTGATTGTTTTTAAAATGAGTTTTTCTACAACTTCAAGTGAAACATACAACAAATATACATAATAAAATACATAATAAAATCCTGATTACAAACCTGTTTTAATATTTCTACTAAAAATAATTTAAAGTCATCATAACCTTTAATATTCCTGTAGTCAATTTATATAGCATCAAAACTGTGCTCCATTTCGCCATCATTATTTTTTTGTCATTTAAAAATAAATTCAAAGCATATGCGGAATCATAGTCCATCCGTCTTTTTTCATTAAAACCCTTTATTTTTTTTTTTTTAAAAAGAGGTAGTTTTTCAGCCTTTAGTTGATTTGAGACCTTTAAACACTTTTACCTACCATGTCTCGACTTTTACAAATTTTAAAGTAAAATAAAATACCACTTCAGACAGGATTTGAACCTGTACCTTATTTATTGTTTATTTTTCATCTAAGAGAAGGATAAATTTTAAATCTCATCAGGGGATAAACTTTTGATGTCTTTATAATTAGGGAAAAATTAAGTAAGGACGAGGCCATGTTGTGTCATCGCAGCATCATGGATGCGTCGCTTTCCATATATCTAATCCATATGTTTCGTTGCAATGACGCGATGCAACGCAGCGTAACGCATCAATGGGCCCTCACCCTATAGGGAACAACCATTCGCCACCTACAGGCCAGTCTGAGAGATTTTGTCGCCTGTGCATTTGAAAACTGTTTTGTTTTCTCAGTATCGCAACTACTATTTTTGCAGGCGCAATGACTTTGAAGTATTTCTTAAAATAACTATTTGTTTTATGTTATCACGTGGTAGTCTGTTTATATTACACATAGACTAAGTCGAAATCCATAGACTAAGTTGTAGAAGTCACAGTGCTATCATCGAGCTAGAACAGGTCTTGGTAGCATTTCGGGTCGCTGAGGCGCATTTTCCCAAGACAAGGGAGCTCCAAACTTCTTCGGCTTCAAGACGTACACAAACTGAAAACAAAATTGGTAATATTAATAACAATTTACTATTGTTAGTGTTAGAGGGGTTAAGCTTGAACAAGCAAACAAATCAATAAACACATTACTGTATTGTATAATACTGGAATCGTCATCGTTATATCGTTAAAAGCGGTGGTCCCTAGCGTTTGAGTGTGAGGATCAGGAAAAATCACCATAATGTCATCATAATATGTTAAGCATAAGTAGGTATACATCATGTAACATACTCATCAAATACTACGTAAGTATATAAAGTATACCTATACCATGTGACAGAATCATCAAACACTATTTTTATATAGTATAAAGCAAGATCGCTTTTTGCTATCTGTCCCAGTGTATGATTAGATCTTTAAAAAACGCAACAGATTTTGATGTGTTTTGTTTTAACAGACAGAGTAATTCAAGAGCGAGATTTACATGTTTAATAACAAATTTATCTACCTGTGCGAAGCTGGGACGGGCTGCTAGTAGTCTATAATATACTAACACACTTATCAAATACCTACTACTTCCAGGTACTTTGTGGTACCATACTACACACCACTAACACACTCATTAAATTCTACCTTTACGTACCGTTTTACTTATCAAAATTCAAATACTATGTCTTTAGACCACATACCCAGAGGCGTCGCCAAGGTGGGGGAAAGAGGAGCAGCTGCCCTCCCCTAGAGTTTTTTTTATGATATTGGAAGGCAAACAAGCAGATGGATTTCCTGATCGTAAGAAATTCCCGCCGCCTAGACACCAATGGTGGTAATGGTGCGTTGCAAACCTGAGGCCGGGATGATAGGACGTGAGCAAAAGTATGTTTACCGGCTACCTCATCTCCGAACCGGAACACGTCATGAAGTTATGGCGGCAGGAATAGGTAAGGCAGTGGTACCGTTGTAACTCTACCACCTAGTCAGATGTCACGCTGTTAGTGATGGTAAGCTTTTGCTCGCCTTTTACGAGATGCCTGGCAGGAAGGCAGATGATCTTTTATTCAAAGGAGCCCGGACCAACACGGGGAAATCTAATTCTAAAATGGTTGACAGATATAAAACAAACAGTCTTATGTCTTTAACTTGAGTTGCTTGATCGATTATTCTTATACTTTTAATACTACTTTACTCCTATTTAAGCGGGAAATGAAAGGCGAGTCAAAAGTCGAGGGTATGAAGGTCCTGACGTAACCTACCGTTCATATCTTTCTCAATCTCCGTATTAACTTCCCCCCTCTGGGCCACGGCCTGGCGACGCTCCTGTACATACCATACTTAACAAATGTCTATTCTTATACCACATTGTAACACAATCATCGAGTGACAGGTCCACACCATCTAACACATTCGTCAAACACCTACCATGTCTTTAATTAAACAATGTCCGTATACACACTTACAAGTAATTACTAAGTCTATTAAAATTTAACACAATATTTAAGTAATGTCTATATACTATGTACTACATTCATCATTCTTCGAGCACCACTTCTATATACCAGATACCACATTCATCAAGCACCACGTCTATATACCATGTACCATACCCGTTAACTACTGTAATTATTCTACGTGCCGCAGTCAAGTACTACTATGTATATACACGTACCACCACGGCACCATACAGTGCTCCCACGGCAAATCCAACAGCCACGTCTCCCCAGTGGTGCTTGTGGTCCACGACCCGCGAGAGCCCCACAGACCACGCAGCGATCAAGACGGCGAACTGGATCCCGTGTCTCAGGAGCTTAGATCCCCTCCATTTTCCCTTCACTTGTACATAGAACTAAAAAAGATTTTAGAAAACTAATCTTTATAGCCAAACCAATAGCTGATATTTTTTTTTTAACAAATACCCATTTCAAATAAAGGCAAACGAGCAAAGATTTACTGCAAAAAAACGAACTGCTATTTTAATATAATGTAGTTTAAATAAGTACACAAAATATTTCGTACTTCTATCGATTCTGGGATTCCATCTTAATTTATGATACCATTTGTTTGTTTATAAATGACGTTTTTTTTTAATATATAAGAGGAGGCAAACGAGCAAGTGACATCCGCAGACCATCCGCAACACCAGGAGTATCACAGCACAGCCGATGCTTTGCTGACCTTTAAGGAATGAGTACGCTCTTTTCTTGAAGATTCCTAAACCATGTTCGTTTGGAAATACCGCCCTCGTTAACCGATTCCACAAAAGTGTTGTGTCGGATAAAAAATGTTTTCGGAATAGCACAATTGTTAATCACCATATTCATCAAGATGATATACATTCTAAAATACATAAACTTTATATTGGAGTCGAACATATAAACTTCTTTTTTTAAAAAGCTGGTTAAAAAACATTGCTCTTAACACCAAAAATAGACATGATGCCAAGCTGCGGATGAAATAAACTTTACGCAATATGAGGTTTAATGATTGAGCACTGATGTTATGTCAATAGCAATAGGTAACAACATAGTGACAATACCAAGCTGTATGAGTAGTCATCGCAGTAGTCCACACTGACACGGTCACAGTGCTAGTAACAAGTCCTAGAATTATGGCTACCTTTAACGAGTTTGAAAGAGCCTAAACTGCGAGATCATTATTTACATGTATTCTATATTTTCTTTAATCGGTTTTCTTTTGTACAATCTAATATTGTATATATATTTTTTTATAACATACGAGTATATACGCGTTTCGTCTTTACAAACTGTTAGTAGCTGTTAATGTCAAGCGATACAAAGTTCGCCGGATCGGCTGGTGTGAAATAAAAACTTACTATGAAAAATATTGCGCAGTACATAGCGAAGCTGGAATGCGCGCTGGGGAAGGACAAGCGCATGTCCTTAAGTTTGGCCGGGTCACTTTCCTGGCAAGTGTATTCCTGGATATATCCCAGGGTATTGAGAGGAGATGTGGAAATTGGTATCGGCCTGCATACCTGAAAAAATGAAACATATTTCCTTTCACGTAACCACAATTAAATTCAAAAGTCAAAAGAAAAAAATTGGAAAAAAAATCTGTAATTAACTTTTTATAACACACAACATCCCCAATGTTAAAAAAATATACAAATGTAACGAATATCGTATCACACCTCGAGGGTAGGAAAATAAGAAAAGGCTCAGATCAACCAAACCAACAAACATGTGATCTGAAACTTTATTTTCAGTGCCCGTGATGTATACGCTATTTTTCTGCCCGACAGAGTTGGTTGTTGGAGGCAACTTCGTTAGCGTAGAGGGAGAAGAGTTTTCACATTCTGTGTGGAGAGCAGAAAATTTATTTTTAATGAATAAGGTGATAAACGAATAGCGGTTTATCTGATGATGTGGGGTCGCTACCATTCACCAATTACGATAATATCAGACCTCTCAGAGTTATAGAAAAAAAAAAACAACTCTACACTGTGCACCAAAATACATAAAAAAATAAATACACAGAAAATAAAACTTAAAAACTGAATGATGCACAAAGGCGGCTTTATCGCCAAAACAACGATCTCTTCCAGGCAACCCTATGTTATGGAGATATAATCGAAGAAATGTTGCACGTTGGTGCTCTTAATACACGAAAAGATATATAATGCATAAAATATCAATTGGAATAATATGAAATTTCAAAAAAAAACTTGAAAGGCAAAATCTCCAAGTTTCTTCTTAGGTTTGCGATTATCACTGACACACATGGCTCTTCTGATGGTAAGAGTCAAGTGTGTCAGTGATAATCGCGGCTTATAGACACTATAGATGTTACAGGTGCGCCGCTGTCCTAAGGCTGGAATAGAAGGCCTATTGTGAAAGTTTACCAGCTATCCTACCCACCAGACTGGAACATGAAAGAGTCAATATGGTGGCAGGAACAGGTAAAGCGGTGGATCCGTACCCGGATAAGTTGCTGCACAGCACCTGAGGTAGCATTGGTAGGTATAGCTTTATTTAAATTTGTGCTTGTTTCTTACGAGCTGACTGGCAGAGAGATAGATGGTGTACTCTACTCACTGATCCAGACCAACACGAAAAAAAGAGATCTTAACGATATGATCACGTGCACCACGATGTTCTGTCTACAGCAATGTCCTTGTGTGTGTTGGATGAGGCACTAAAAGGTGATAAGCAGTAAATTTTTCGTTGCCATATTTTCCATTTCGTTTTAACGAACGATTTTGATTTGTAGGCTTACTTTTGAATCTCGATTTCACGCAAATTGTAATCGGATATGTCATTTTAAGTACTCTTGAACACGGTAGTAGCGAATTATTACGATTTAGTTAATAATAAACTGTAAATTATTTTATCAGATTCGTTGAATGTTTTTGGAGTTAAATGTTAATTATTCGCTAATATTGTGTTCAAGAGTATTTAAAGCATCTTCCTGTAAGTATATTTAAAATGACATATTAAAAATAAAAAATTAATAGCTGATCTCTCACATAAAATATAATACATACGTACACATCTTCACGCAAAGTCTCTTGCGAGATAGAGGGTTTTGAGTGCCAATTATCATGATTTTTATAGGTCTACCTAGTTTCCTCCACATTTATTGTTAGTCACTTGAGATCATCCTAGGATAATAAATTGATCGTAGAATATCAAACTTAGGTCTCCCCGATTATCTACATCCATCCACATTTGTACTGCGGGTCTTGGCATTCCTTCTACAATTCATGTGGAACCAACGGAGCATACAATTTTTAATTTTTTCACCGACAGTTTTATTCAATCCCCAACCCTCAAATCTCACATGAGATCGAAAAGTGTAATACCATATATTTTTTCGTAGCCATTATTATTTAATCCTATACAATATTAATTCCTATTAAATCTTATATCGTGATATCAATATTGGCAATCGTATGATTTATATCGTATTATACGATACATATATACATTCAAAGAAATTTAATACGTACGTTTTTAAAAAAAATTGATCATGTTTGATTTTGCCTAGTGCATTTCTACGATTACTGAAAAACAGTTGGTAACACTACGTGGTATTATTATAAAGACACTTATATCATACCATGAAGCTGTATTATTACTGGAGGTTACACGACCTAACAAACTGGAAATTTGACTCGGATAATATGTCATTTTTTCAAAAACTTTTTTTTTCAAATTACTTTTATAGTGTCAAAAATAGTGATTTGTCGCTCAAGACATTTACTTTAAAGCGCAATATTTCATAGTAATCATGGAACGGGGGAGTGCGGCGATTGGCTCTTCTGGCTGACTAAGTGTGGGGCCTTAATTGCAAAAGTCTAACGGCTACCCTACCCTACAGGTCCGAACATGACAGAGTCATTATGGTGGTAGAAATAGGTAAGGCAGTGAATCCCTACCCGGGCAAGAAGCTCCACATTACTCTACCCCTAGTGCTTTTGTTGGTAATGACTTATACTTCAACCAGTGCTAGCCTCTTACGAGCTGACTGGCAAAAAGTCAGATGGTCTATTCTACTTAACGGATCCGGACCTACACGGGCTATAGTGAATAAACAGACAAATCCGATGTGTCCTAAAAGTCTTGTGCTAGTTGCTTTTCAATATTACTAGGCTACGATACTTACGTCAAAGAAATGTGGTCTCAGTCTTCCGATAACATATTTCCCAGAGGTGGTTGTTAGCTGTTGGCAGGCAGCACCAAATGTGAACACTCCTATCGTTTTGTAACTTTCCCAAATCCATCCTGGTATGAGAGAGCCGGAGAGAAACTTCTCTCCTGTCCCCTTTCCTTGTTTGTCACGCACTATTTCTGTGATTATGACCTAAAAGTTTTTACAAAGATTAATACCTATGTAATAAGTATGTACCAACACGTTTTTTTTAAAAATGGGGATTTCCTCTGCAGGACTTAGAGCAAACAGATTCTAATTAGAACGATTCGTCCTATAACTTCAGTATCTAATTAAGACCAAATCATGATAAAGGCAAGCACTGATGCTAAAACAGCAAAATGCAACATAAAAACGAATATTCCTTACCGTCACAACCATTAAAGCAAATCCCACACCTGCCAGCAGGCCCTCGGATACAGTCTGCTCTTTGTACGGCAAGCGCAGTGTGTCGTCGTCTGGGAAGTAGCCCCTGTGGTATGGCTCTGCCACCAGGTTTATCACAAGTAAAGGCACTCCAACTAAAATAGAAATAGACTTTTATTAATCAAAGTATCTCATGTTCAGTGGTCTCACTTCCAGAATAACAGCAAATCGGGACTCGGGAACCCTTGTAAAATATTCTACCTATAAGAACTTTTTAAGTAGCGTTGTAGTACTGTTGTTGTAATTTGAGAATACTTTGACTTTTGAGATAATTGTTTTGTTTTAATTTTGTTTGCGGTGTATAAAACAACGTAAGTACTTACATTTATTATTAATTGTAATCACGAAATAAATAATAATAATATTCCCCATGTTGGTCCGAGCTTCTTTGCAGAATAGACTTATATGCTTTACTGTGCCAGGAAGCTCGTAAAAGGTGAGCATAGGCTTACCTTCACTAGCACCGGGACATCTGACTAAGTGGTCGAGTTTTGCAGCGACTCGCCCGGATTGGTAACCACCGCTTTATCTATTCCTGTCGCCATAATGGCACTGCTTGCCGTTGACGTTTTAGCATACGGAGGATGAGGTAGCCGGAAAATTTCAGGTACCTTCCATGTTTGGTGATATACTATTCTTTTTGCACTAGTAGCACAGCAATCTAAATTATTAGGGTTCTCACATGCTTATTACCTAACTCATTAAAATTTTGTTAACTATCCAGAAAATTCTCGTGTCGGTCCCTTGTGTAGATAAGATGACCTTCCTCTTTGCATGGCAGTTGTCAAATGGGTAATTATCAACAAAACCACTGAAGGAAGAGTGCTATGCAATAAATTCCTCCTATACAGATCCACTCTTACCTATTCCTGCCGTTATAATAACGGTGTCGTGTTTCTGTCTGAAGGGTAAAGTAGACTTGCATAAACGCACTCGTTAACTGTGTACTCCGCTCGCATTCGCTTTGTAGCGATAGCATCTTTGTTACCGTTTATACCGATCTTTTATCAACATAAAACATGTTAAATGAATGAAAAATAATGAATGAAATATGAAAATGACGTCACAGCGCGAGGTGCACGGTTAATTCGTACGGGTTGTAACACTGGCCACAAGATGGCGACGTCCCCATAACAATTATATGTCTACAGGCTGCGGTTGTCTCTTACTACTTACTAGCAGAGATTAATAAATATGTGATGTAATTTATTACTTATTAATATTACCTACTTTTTCAAAAATGAATATTACATAATAGTGGTTAAAAACAGCGCCATCTGTAATGTCTATTTGTTATATAATTAGGGTCAGCTCAGACGCATTTTTTTACAAATCTTCATTATTTTGCAATTTGTTAATGACGTCTGTCGTCTTGGAAAATAGGTAGGTACTTAGATATTGAGTTATACAAAAACGACAGTGATTGTCAGTCTAGAATTAATATAGTTTTTGCTACTAGAAGAGCCGCGTTCTTGTTTGCTGTCTTACCGCGTAAAAAAACCCTTGTTCTGCATAATTATCAATTATCAGCCTGGATTAAATTTTGTCAACTGTTCTAATATCGAGGTAAACAACGAGAAACAAGGCTCTAATCAAGGTAAATATTGTTCAACTACAAGGCAAAATGGTCGCCACTTCAGCATTAAAAACTACTCAAGGCCACTGTTAACTACTTATTATAGGTAATACTTGCATACTAGCGGCAATTGTAGTTTCACGTGGAAAAACTTTATACATAAATGTTAGGTACTAGCTGTTTGCCCCTTCGTCAGCTTATAAAATTGTTACTATTTTAACACAAACTTTCATCCTCTATTAGCCATTAGGTATAGTCCTTTGGGAAATGACTTTTAAAAGAAATAGGCTTTGTATATACCTGGCTCTTAAGCTAAGTCTATGTATATCAAATTTCATCAAAACCAGCTTAGTGGCTAAGACTTGAAAGAGCAACAGATAATCAGACAGACAGACAGACGAACAGATGATGAAAGCAACTGGGAAATCGGTGAAAATACTCAATTTTTGCGTCACTAGGTATTGGATGATATAACATTTGAAATTAAAATCGATTTTCTTGCAGTTTTTTGAATAATCTTAAAGGCGTTTCAGATCAGATAAATAGACATCATGGGTGGGTTGTAGGTACGTTATTTTAGTAGGCTAAATGTAGGTACCTACCACGTATTTCAATACCCACAGGCATAAGATTTTTCACTTTTAAAAATATACGAGAACGTCCCTACCTACTTCACTACATAATATGAAACAAAGTCACTTCCTCTGTCCTTTTGTATGCTTAAATATTTGAAACTACGCAACGGATTTTGATGCGGTTTTTTTAATAGATAAACTGATTGAAGGGGATGGTTTATATGTAAATTTTATACCCGTGCGAAGCCGGGGCGGGCCGCTAGTATATATTATAGGTACTAGTTTCAAATAAGTCATAGTTAATTTTTATGCTGACATTTCACGGATTTGTGAGTTCATTGAATGTTTGCTTCAAGGTGATTGTCGCGATAATCTGCTTGAGCGAGTTCTACGATAAGTTATTTCCTTGTTTCAAAGTGTGCCGATAACATTGTCATTTGATTTCATTCAGATCGAAGTATAGTAGGGTCAATTCAGTCTGCCTACCCCTTTAGGGTCATGGCGTTAAGATGTTAACAAAATGACGCTACGTATCAAATGCGACTGTTGGGCCAACATGATGGCCCAATCTGCCTAATGTGTGTCCTGGGTATACTGTGAGTTTGTGAGTGAATGAATGAGTGAGTGAGTGTGTGTTTGTGTGAGTATGTGTGTGTTAGCGCGTGCGTGCGTATGTGTGTACGTGCGTATTTAGCTAACGGTCCTTCATTAACCTGAAACATTTTAATGGGATAGAAACCACACTGCTCTCATGAAAGTAAGTAACAACTGTACAAAGTCGCTGAGATCTTACAAAAGTTGCTACCAGACTCTTCAAACTGGAACACAACAATGGCAAGCGCAAACGCTATGCTATAGTGGCAGGTGAATCCGTGTAAGACGCAGTTACGATTATTTAAAATATTTGATTAAAAGTACCTATTATTTTTAGTATGTACGCTAGAATTAAATAATATGTACTTGAAACTTATTTTTGATCTATCACTACATACTTAGTATAAAACAAAGTCGCCTTCTCTGTCCCTTTGTATGCTTAAATCTTTAAAACTATACAACGGATTTTGATACGGTTTTTTTAATAGATAAAGTGATTAAAGAGGAAGACTAATATGTATATTTTATACCCGTGCGAAGCCGGGGCGGACTACTAGTCTATTATGTATAGCTATCCACAGATTAAGTGGATATTTGCATTATGAATGTAGGTAATTATGTAGGTACCCGGCATTATGTAGGTACTTACACATACTGTATACTTACCTATAGTAGGTATAGTCAAATTTCAAGGCAGATTCATTCATTTAGAACATATTTTGTTTTTCAATGAATCACTAACACACATAATATCAGAATCTTGAATGTAGTTTTAACCCCTGACGGAAAGAGGGGTGTTATATCTAAGTTTGTGTTTGTGACGGGTGAACCAATTTCAAAGCGTATTTTATTTTGACAACTGACGGAGTTGAGATATTTTTTAGCTGCATGACACAAAGCTTTTGTAGTAGGTTATTAAAACAAAATTTAGAATATAAGTATCAAGCTATTTGCTGTTCAATTCGTTTACATATTTTTCAATATTAGCTACTAACCCCCTGCCTCAGCATCACACGGTTGTGAAATATACATAAAACCTTACACTTCAATCACCACCTATTAAAAAAAACGCATCAAAATCCGTTGCGAATTTTTTTTATTATTTTTTTATTAATGTCTTACGATTTTTAGAACAAACATCTGTATAAATTTTGCCTACAAACTAATCTGACAACACTAAACGTAATTTGTGTTTTTCTATTCTTTTCATAAAAAAAATTAGTTTAGAAGTGCGCTATAAAATATATTTTTATTCAGAATCACATTGCAAGTATTTTGTACTCTCAATACTAATTTCTGATGACGTTTCTCCTGTCTCACATTAAATAAATAAGTCGAGTCAAACTAGCCGTGATTCAACTTCCTTCTAGTTTTTTACAGGTAATTGTTCTTCCTATCGATTTGTACTCCGAATGATCAGTCTTCCTAATTTTTTTTTATATTAAACGATATTCATAACACTTTTATTTCCGAAAATTTTAGTTGTTCATATCATTAACGAAAAAATATGTAAGTACCTACATAATGCCGGGTACCTACATAATTACCTACATTCATTATGCAAATATCCACTTAATCTGTGGATAGCTATACATAATAGACTAGTGGCCCGCCCCGGCTTCGCACGGTTGTAAAATATACATAAAACCTTACACTTCAATCACTACCTATTAAAAAAAACGCATCAAAATCCGTTGCGAATTTTTAAAGATTTATGCATACAAAGGGACATAGGGACAAGATATTACCTCTTATTTGTACTACAAAGACTAATTCTGATTTTATTTTGTCAATGAGAAAAAATGAGAAATGTAACGTCAATAAATAAAATATAACTTACCACAAGCTAAAACTATGAAGTCCAAAATTATCTTCCATATTATTTTATCAACAGCCATTTTTGGGCTGATTTCACAACACACACAGCCTCAGTTAATTTTCGCGCCAAAACATTTATTATGCAAAAAATAAAGATACAGAATATGTAGCTAATTTATGCGATTATTTTCCTATAACTAACACTTATTGAAGCTTCCTACATTAATGTTATCCTTTGATTAAAATTGCTTCATTTATGTTCTTGCAATCTGCATGATAAAGTTTGATAAAATGACTAATCTACATTGGAAGGGTAGGCAGGTTGTTAGTCATATCTACCGTCATAAATGTACCGTTTTTATCATTGTAAAGTCCCGTACACAAATATTTTCACGCGAGAGGTTGCTAATTTAAGATAAATGCTTTTTAAATAAGCATCTGGTGTACATTTCTGAGTTTGATGAACTTTATTTTGTATGAACAAGATAAGCGTACCTAGTTAGTTAATAGTACCTAGTTGGTTCACAAATCACTATGTAGCGCGAAACAAGATTGCTGTGTTTTGACATGAACTTACAAAATTCTACTGTTACAAAAAAATATATATACCAATTTCTACCAGAATTTATAAATCATATAATTCATTTTTATATTTAGTAATAACAGGAGTTTTTAAGTGCTCTCTGATTGTTTAATAGGGTAGAACTGATACCTATTTTTAAAATTACTTAAAAAGAACTGCTCAAAATTACAGGGATATATTTGTTTAGCACAAAATTATACGAAAAGTGGACGTGTTCAATTGCCCTTATATCTCCCATGTTAGAGATAGAGTAAACAATCAGCTTCTGACAAGTTATAACTTATACCAAAAAGTTATACACCGCAAAACTATTTGATTAATGTCGTACCCAAGTTAGAAATAGCTAATTGTGAAAGCTCAAGTCCCGTCGCTAAACAAAAATAATTTTGTGCATTGACCTATTCGCCTACAGTATACTGGCAGTAGTTACAAACATTTTTTACAAAAAGGTAAATACATATAATTTAAATGTTAGCTTTTTTTAATATAATGAAACTTCTATACATTTTAAACAAAGAAAAAATTTCGCCCCAGACAGGATTTGGTGGGTACTCAGAATTGTGTATCTATAGGACATAACTACCCGCGTTAACGGGTCAAGAAAAGAATTAAAAATTTCGCCACGGGACTTGAATCCTCAGTAGCTCAATTGGTTAGAGCATTCGTCGGCTTGAGACGAAAGGTTACAGGTTCAAATCCTGTCTGGGGCGAATTTTTTTCTTTCTTTAAAATTTATAGTTATTTAGTGTATTAAACCGAATATTAAATTAATTGTGCAGATTAGGTAAGTATACAATCATCTCGCATTGGAATCAAAGTCGCGGCACCCCGTGTTGTAGTGTAATTACTAAGCAACTGTATCAGATAGGTTGTCTTTAATCTAAGTGCGAAAATGTTGGCAGTGGGCAGTTTATATAAAAATCCAGTTACGTTAATATACCTAGTATTTAACAATTGGAAGAAATAAAAAAAAACAGAAGTGGTAATTTTGCTAAACATCGACTAAACTTATTTATATTATCTATTTATATATCTGTATACACCTAGCATATTTTTTCCAATTTAATAAAATAGAAAGAAGAGAAACATTTAAGATTTTATAGCCGTGTCAAATTAGTCGGGATATAATGACTGGCGACTTTTTTTTATTAATGTCTTAACGATTTTTAGAACAAACATCTGTAGAAATTATGCCTACAAACTAATCTGACAACACTAAACGAAATTTGTGTTTTTCTATTTTTTCTAGAAAAAAAATTGTTTAGAAGTGCGCTGTAAAACATATTTTTATTCAGAATCACATAGTATTTTCTGATGACGTTTCTCCTGTCTCACATTAAATAAATAAGTCGAGTCAAACTAGCCGTGATTCAACTTCCTTCTAGTTCTTAACAGGTAATTGTTATTCCTATCGATTTGTACTCTGAATGATCAGTCTTCCTAAAAATGTTTATCCTATAGCAACGATATTCATAACACTTTTATTTCCGAAAATTTTAGTTGTTCATATCATTAACGAAAAAATATTTTAACTCCTACTGTTGTTTTTTATAGCGCTTTTATTCGTGAACATTATTTTTATTATGTTTCTACTCATATTCAGATGAAAAATAATCACTTACCTACCTAGTTTAATAAAATTTTTTATCGGAATTGTGTAAATTACAAACTTGTGTTACATAAATGTGGATTAACCCTGTTTTGCAATTAAAGGTCAATACCCGTTTTTTGGGTTTGGAACAGTCTATACCTATCTAATCCTGCTGCCAAAATAATCGACAGGGAAATTAGAGTAAGCAGTATACCAACTCGCAAGTGCTCTGGTAATCCAGGTTAATATATAGTAATACTGCAGTAGTTAAATTCTTGTTTTTATAAAAATATTTACATAGATTTCTTCACGCCAAGTCCCTTACGAGGTAGACAGAGAGTATCGAGTGCCAGACCTCAGGAACCTGACAAACCTGTCTGGCTCCCTTCACGTTGATTACCTTTTTCATAGAAATACGCCGGTTTCGAAGACTCTTGACACCACCCTCGGATAATATCCGATTGATCTGATCGTGGAATATCAACCTTGGTATCCCCGGATACCTACATCCACCCACAGTCGCATTGTATACCTATCTGCTTTGTCAATCTTTCATCTGTCATTCTTCCCACATGACCGAACCAGCGGGGTATGCTCTTTCGCATTTTTACACCGACACTTTCTTTCAATCCCACTCTTCCTCGGATATAAAAATATTTCCTAGCATTAGATCCCAATTTTATCTAAATAATCTTTTAATCGCATCTGTCGTAACCTAAAAACGACTTAAAGTGTAGAAATATACAGAATGTGGCATGCTGGTATCATTAGCATTACTCACTATAGCAAATATCTTGATTTACGCCATCTGTTTACGGATTGAACAACTTTTTTCGATAACAATTTACGAATGTTGGAAATGTTGCATATCTTTTGATAGAGATAGTGCTACTATGCTTCAGTTAACCCAGTTTAAATTTTCAAACAAAAGTAGTAACTACCAGAATCTATTAAAATTGTGTAGCCTCTGGTAGCACTAATTTGTATATTAATTACCATTGGTGTATGCAGTTTGGCGCAACTTTCATATAGAATAACAAAAATAATAAGTTTGATATGTTTTTTATTCGCGTATGGTTTACCAGTTAGTGCTTTCAAGACTAAAAGAAAGAATATAAAAATATAATCAAATTACATAATTTATAACACTCGGGCAGAGCACTCTGCTCGGCCCACAAAGCCCGGTGTAGTTGTAAACACCGCGAAGTTGGCAACACATTAGTCCATTTCACATTACACATTCCAAAAAAAAATTATAACATGATAAATAAAACAAAAGTTAATCAAACCAAGTTTATTATGCATAATACCCCTACTTAAAAATAAATAAGCTGCCAAGATTTCTAAAGCAAGGCAGTGTAGTTGCTGAGCCTTAAAACTATTAAAGGTGCACCGAATATTGTACAAAATGCGCAAAACCTTATGACCGCTCCAAATTATTATACATATATATTATACAGATCAAAAGACACACTTTGTACATATGTAAATGTATTACCTATATGAAGATAGAAAGAGAAAGTAAATCATACAAATCCAAGACTCAACAAAGCAGAGTCGAAATTACTGAATATTAATATCTAATGGTTTCATTATTAATTTATTAGGTATTTATTGCTGTTTTAAAGCGCATATCGACTATTCATTTGACAAGATTTTTAAATTTTAAATACTTTCGATCCATAAACAAAATATTCGTACTAAATAATAATATGATAAGGTACTTTTTATGGGTCTTTAAAGCAATCAAACAGTCAGTTTTTGTTGTAGGGAGAAAAAAACATTGCTCTAAGATGATAATAATACCAAAAACACGACAGTGATCAACACTCAAGTTATGACGGGCAGGAATACTTACGGCAGTGGTACCAAACAAGGCTATTTGTCCCAAATTTCTACAACCTAGTTAGTGAAGACACATGAAGATAATGATCCTAATTAATGACTGTAACATTAACAGTTTTGTGAGTTTGTCAACGCCATCTAGTAAATACCTAAACGCGGAAAAAGATAGAATTTCACAGTGTGCAACAATTTAGATCTTCTGTTTACTTGTAGTATAATTTGGACTACTTTCATTCATAAATAACTTTTTCCAATCTTACATTTGGACCGGTCATATGATTAGCAGTAATTTATATAAAATAAGTCATATGTCTAACAACCTTATTTTAATTAAAACTACAAAACTCTATGAATATTTTTTAAATATATACTTCCATAATTTTTATTATAACAATTCGTAACTCTAATATAATAAAAATACAGTCTCAATATTTTTTAAATTGTTCTTAGTTCTACTTTCAAATTTAAAACATAATATGAACAGTCAACATAGTTAAAATTTGCAAAATTGTACCATAGTACAAAAAGCAGTCAAACATTTTTGAGACGAAGAAAAGACAAAAATAAATCATATAAAACCACGTGGATCAACATTGTAACTTTCTAAAGCAGTATATATTGTAGAAACATTAATTAACTACTTATTTATGAGACGCACTAAACGGTCGTCTTTACGCGTTAACACGTTGCGGTATTATAGAAATTGATAGTTATTTTAAGTTAATAATTAACAATATTTATTTTATATGAGATGTATTGAATTAAATGTGTAAATAGTATAATTATGTTACACACGTACTAGTATTCTGAATAGGTACCTAAAGTGTCTCTTTCACCCTAAGGTTTTCTGACACAGATCGCTCCTGGCAAAGACTGCCTTTGAGTAGGTACCTAAAGATCATTGCTCCTGTATTCATTCGTGCTCTAATGCCGAAAGACTCTTGAATGACATCCAGTCCCAAAACATGTGACCGCTTTTTGGAGAATGTATTAGAAGCCCTAACATTCATGTATTTATGAGTTTAGTCAGGCAAGCGACAACATAAATTTTAAAATAGATAAACATGCTATAGTAAAAACCATCGCTCGCCACATTAAAATATTTTGCAATAAGTATAAAAATAAAATAAAATAAAAAAACATATAAAAGATTTCAACTCTAAACTACACCAATTGCATTATTAATTTCTATATCACAGAATAAAAATACAACCCTTCCTTCTAGGCGTAGGGTATTTCTATAACTAAAATAAATATAGAAATGTTATCAAAAAGTCAAATGCACACAAAATCTTTAGTTAACAAAATAGGACTTTTGTAGACAAATGTGGGTATATTGCAAACAAATTGTGGAGGTTTAATAAAGTATAATAAAAAGTCATTTGTTTTCAAGAGTCCATAATATATAATATGCAAAATCTTAAATTGTACTATGCGTTAGTTTTAATAATTCATCTTACAATTCCGAAGCTGTATTGTAAGTATAAATATTGGAAAAATCTCAATGACGAAAAACGGTCTATAATTCTAAACATACTTCTATAAACAAATCGGTTATTGCAGATGTTGCATTTAAATTCACTGAAATGCATAGGTTTCGTTACTTATCAATAATTTTTCGCTTGTCGACGAAAGATAATAATTATTAAACTTCTAATTTTGCTAGTCTCTCAATATGAAAAAAAAAGTTATTTCTAAATCTCTTAATACATCGAAATTAGGAATTGGGATTTTGACTATAAGCCAATATTCCAGTGTAATAAAACTCCTGATTTAATAATTATAAAATACAAAAAATCGTAGGTGGTTTCAAAAGTAAACAAGTGTAAATACATGGTACGAGAGAAACCAGGCTCTAAGATCAACAGCGTATTTTGCCACAAGTTTTTTAACTGTTATTTGAAATCGCAAACAGGAAGCTCTGGATACGACTAGATGTAGTTTCTGATTATGCATAAGTATTGCTATACCTTAGTTAGTTATAATTGACAGATGTAATACAATTAGAATTTTTTAAAACCTCTGACTAATCTAAACTTGCTTTTATTGGCATAATAATCTACTTATATGCTCTCGCCTGACACTTTCATTCGCATCTTTACCGAGTTAATAAGCAATATTAAGTTTTCTAATTTAAGCTAAGTTCTTTCAAACAATATCACGCTTATTATTAGATCTACAAAAGATCAAAATTTGTAAAGTCTTCGCATGAGATTGTTACTTAAGAATTTTCAGAAATACAAGTATTTAGCTTTCGACTTTCCCTAAAAATCTTAGGGCCCTACATTGTTATAACTTGCATTATTACAACGTCATCTAATTACTTAACAGTTCATTTAATGGGAGAAAAAATATAGTTACAACAAATAAGGGCTATCTGCAAAACTTCATACACCATAAGAAATAATATCATCACAAACAAAATTTAATAACTTTTTTGTTTTATTATCATAGTTACGTATCTACAAATGGCATAATGAAATAATACAATAAAAACCCTACAAAGGCCGATAGTTATTTTTTTATCTATAATAAATGAGGATAATATTACTTTCCAATGGAATCTAAAGAGCCTTTATAAGACAAATCACTAGACAGTTTATTGAAGTACTCCTAATGGATGAAAACCCTGATTATACAGAATATGGCATTAGTGTGAGATTTCTCGCTGTATTTTTTTGAAGGAAATAATTAATAGAAGATGTGTTTAATATAGCCTAGAAATAAATATATAAAAAAGAGAATATAATGTATCATAACATAAATCGCAATGTCAAGAAGATTTAGGAATAACACTTAAAATATTTCAATGTAAAATCAAATATTATTTTAGTTTAGAAAATCCTGACACCACAGGTTTAAGGCAAAAAATAAAATGAACAGTCAAGTTTTGACCGTTCATAACTATAAAAGTGACAGACAATTATTAGGCGTACAATAACGCAATGTTATCAATATTATTGGTAAGATATAATCGAAGATAGCCCAATGAAATGATAAACGATATAGTCTCTTATTATAAAAGTATCGATTTCACGTACAAGATAATGCCACCTTCGAATGATTCATAATTTTAAAGGAAAAGTGTTTAATAATGTTGTAGGAAACTCATTCGAAGTATTCCTGATAACTTAATAAAGTTTATTATTTTAGAATATGTTTTCTACTTCTTCGTTGAAGTGAGTAATATAGGAGGTGAGGTTTCTTGTATAACAATGACCTAATGAGCACCTCATACAATACTTTTATACTTTTCCAATTTTTATTGATGAGGAACTTGAAATGATGAGTTTTTCTATTAAAATACTACATAGTTTTAGACAAAAAAGCCCTTTTCTGTATGTAACAACAAATGAAAAATTAAAATAATAAAAAAATCTCCGAGGTAAGTCTACAAATTACTTCTCTATACGATAATTTAATTTTACCATTTTCCTCGTATTTTGTGAGTTTGGCAATTATTTTTTAAGACCTTGATTCAAGCTCACAAAATTAGACATTATTGTTCGACATTTAAGCCACGTAATAAGTTTTAAAGATAAACGAAATTTAGTTTATTACTATTTTTGTGTCATATTAATGATTTTGTGCCGAGATATTTCATACATTTAACTAAACTTTTTAATTCAGAAAAAAAAACAAATTGACTAAATTTTGATTGTATAGAAAGTGCTGTCTCTAGTAACTAGATGGCGCTGTTATAAACAAATTACAGCAACATCGAGCAGGTCTGATCAAGCCTCGGTTTATTGCTAGTTGATAGAACCTTTACATTTTGTATTGAACTTGATTGACTTGACTATTGATATATTGAATTGACTTTAAATTGTAACATAATATTTTTTAGATAATTACAATTTATAGTCTGTCTTCTTTCTTATTAGGTTCTTATATATCGGTAAGTAGTGTTGTCATTATTTTTTATATTCAAGAGGAATTTATATTAATATCTTCATCTTCTTTTTTTTATAAATTAAATCACACCAATCGGCAATTATTGGATTTTAAATGAATTAATTTGACTATTTGTACACTTAACATTTTTCAATAATTAAATATTATAAAATAGAATATAATCGCTTGACGAGAGATATTTATCACCACAGTGATAAGTTTGACTCTATCACGAAGGGTATTTGATGAAAAAGTTAAACATACTGTCAAAATATAACATACTAGCTTATACTGGCGAGGTCGCCTGCGTACCAAACTTATTTTTTTTTATAAATTGTAGCCTATATGTTATTTGGATGTATAAACTATATTACTGTAAAGTTTCAGCTAAATCAGTTCAGTAGCTTTAGTATCTTCACGCCCATATCCCCGAAGAGGTACAACCAAGGCACCCACGACTAGTCGGAGACACTAAGTCCCACAATGTGATAGGTGGCAAGCCTATCGCCAACCGGGCACATTTCGAATCCCGACCAACATTTTTTTTATTAGAAAATTGGAAAAATCCAATTTTCTTTGTGTTGGCCGACCCGGGATTCGAACCCGGGACCTCATGCACTCAAGTCGAACACCCGGACCGCTAGACTACAGAGAGCATGAAAGAATAGCAAACATATATCATTTCTCACAAACATTCGCATTTATAATATAATATATATAGTAGAATTTATATAACCTGATGTATGAATGAACACACAAATGTGTCAAATTTTTTAAACTTTTATAGCGCCATCTATTATTGGGCACTATTGATTAATTTTGAAATCTCCACAAATATTGACCAAGAAATACCACTCCGACATCGCGTCGGGGCACGATTTGTTGTCGTTTTACAAAATATTGTCGTGACGGTAAAATCACGTAACAAATTAAGCAAAGTGACGTCATTTTGTAACATAAATGAAATGTTTTAGAGTAACAAAAGTGCGATTTGATTGCCTTGGGGCTTTGTCAGATTGCATGACGTACCTTTTTTCTTCACGCGAACGAACTATACGCTCGTATCTTCTTATTAACGTTTCAAAAACTTTGAACAGTATGCAACAATGCGGTGTCGGTTAGTGTGCATATATTCGACCTTCGAACCACTATTACATTACAAATATGTGTCAAATAAATCACCCTAAAAATAACTCATTTTAAATGTTGACAACAAATCCAACTGGCATCAATAGCATACACAATAATACCTCTGGATGTTAAGATGTGACTTACAATCAAAATAGAAGCTGGCTGTCTGAAAATTAAGCGCTAGTAAACATGAGACAGAACATGAAAAAAGTTACAATTTGTTAAATTTTTCACCTCTTAAATAGCAAACCTCTTAAATTCATCTCAAAATTACATCAAATTCATATCGGATTCCAAAGCAAGATTCAAATAAATTACTTTTAAACACACGTTATAGATTGCTACTCGACAAATGATATGCACAATTCATACTGGGTTAAGCACGCCCTTTGTTGAGTTTGAAATGTCATATTAGTAGATTTGTTTTTGAGGAACACTAGTTTTAAGATTTCTTTTACCAATAAAAAGGCAATTTCATTGAAACACAAGCTAGAATGTAATTTTTTACCACTATAGGACCTTACCGTTACTCCTTAAAATAATAATCCACGCAAAATACAACCTTACAACTTAAGTAATAAAGTCGTGATTTATTATATAAAAGTTACACACCTATCTGAGACAAGAGATAGTCCTGCTAATCAGTAATCAAGTCAATAATATATAGCAAACCAATTATAGTAAGTATTTCTCTATCTGTAGACAGTTTAGTGACGACGATACGGCAGCGGCTATGTTATTTACGAACGTGACGTCACTAATGTCACTTGAATAAAAAGTCTACCATTTATTATTTACTTGCGATAAGGTTCACGCACACATTTGAAACGCGAACTTTAGACGCAGATGACAGACGCGGCTGAGACCCGCGATTTAACCATGCGAATGAAGTACACATTGAACCAAGCTGTTGAACCAATGCATTGAACCCCAATGACCATAATTCTAAAAACAACCAACATACAACCAATTAGGCCTTTAAACACGTTAGATGTTTATGTTACGTCTCTCATGTTCTAATGTGTATTGTGGTCTGTGCACACTGTTTGACGTAAATCTCTGAAGCGTTCGGAACGTTTTGACGTTAAAAATAAATCTGAACCCATTGTTTTCAATCGTAGCTGCCAGCCTCGTCTTGTAAGCTAGAAACAAAATATCAGCCACAGCTATCTGATATTTGTTCCTAGCTTTATAAACTATATTCCTATATCAACTTGTATTAATATGTCCCATAATCTAAACACACCATCACAACCACCAGTCTATAAGTTCATATACTCATGGGATATCCATGACACGTTCGGGGGTCATGGCTCCTCAGTCAGTGGACTTTGGGACTGCGGCGACGACTGTCAAACTTGCCAGGTGGGTGATCTCGTGTTCCCATTGGTGGTCAGCTCGTTGTCGTGGTTGCTTATTGGCTGTCTGCGTGATGTTTTCCGTAGATCTGATACGAATGTGAACTGGAAGGAAAAGGTTTAACTTAACAACATTTAACTAAAATAACTGAACACTGTTACCATAAACAGAATTAATTTGGTGTAGGTACCCCTTCGCCCACTTGTGGAATGCCCGTATAATTTAAAAAAGTATCTTCATGCCTATATCCCCGAAGAGGTAGGCAGATGTACAACCAAGCACCCACGACTAGCCGAAGACACTAAGTCCCACAATGTGATAGGTGGCAAGCCTATCGCCAACCGGGCACATTTCCAATCCCGACCAACTTTTTTTTTTTAAATTAGAAAATTGGAAAAATCCAATTTTCTTTATGTTGGCCGACCCGAGATTCGAACCCAGGTCCTCATGCAGTCAAGTCCAACGACCGGACCGCTAGACCACAGAGGTGAAAATTTAAACTGCTAAAATATTCCTTAAATGCTTTCTGCATCAAACTCAAGACAGACTAGACAGTACTGAGTATAGTCAAGCATTGACACATCAGGATTAGCACAATTGCCCAATATTTTTCTGTCGCCATAACGTCAACGCCGTCACGTTCTTGTGGATATTTCTTTGGAGAGTAAGTTCAGTCTCGTGGTTATCTATTTGGAGAGTAAGTTCAGTATACTTCAAAAAAACTTTACGCCCATATCCGCGAAGTGGTTGGCAGAGGTACGAGCCAAGGCACCCACGACTAGCCGAACATACCAAGTTCCACAATGTAATAAGTGTAAATCCTATCGCCAACCGAGCACGGATATGAGCACGGAATCCCGGGTAACGTTGTTTTTATTAAAAAAAAAAGAATTAACACAAATTTTCTTTTGTTACCTGATGCGGGATCGAATCTGAAAACCTCTTGAAGTCAATTCCAAACCGGACCGGTATACCACGAAGGCCATAAGAGGTATTTTATTAGACATACAATATTAGCGATTAGGTTAACTCTTTGGTGTCTATAGGAGACGTGCCTATCTGACAATTGAAATCTGAAAGAAGAGCTGACTCTTGTTTATCTTCTTAAAAAAGAAAAAGAAAGAGATTATGTAAGTTAAGTAAATAACATTTTTTTTTATTAGTCGAAGGTTTAAAAAATATTTCGGTATAACTTACAATAACAATGGCATACAGAAGACCAATGCTGAAGCCAGCAAGGACATCGCTCCAGTGGTGTTTGTAGTCGGAGACACGCGTCATCACCGTGTACCAGGCCATCATGATGAGGAGGAACTGGATGCCGTGACGAAGCAGCTTAGAGCCACGCCATAAGAAACGTTTTTGTAGATAAAACTGAAAGTAGATAAAAAAATTATCTTCATAACTGAGTATCGAAAACCACACTAAACAAAAACCGTCTTATTATGATAGATAGATCAAAGTACTTAAACATTAAGTTAAAATTATAATTTGTATTTCAGTGTAATAAAGACAATCATATCAACTTAAATCATGGAGTCCTTTAGTCTATGTTTGTCAATAAGACCGCTAGTATTTCATTTTTATTATCTGGTTATAACAGAAAGACTATAACATTTTCTATAGGTTGTCTTACGTAGAATGCATCTCTGGAGATCTAGGATCCTAATTATCTGTTGATGGAACATGGTTTAGACGCCACCCATGGAAGTATACCCACTTGGGTATACTTACTTCCATGGGTGAAAACTGGGTTAAAATAGAACCAGTTGTTATCCGCAATGCTGCGACAAATAAAAAAGAAATTGTTAGATAATCCCGGCAGCATAATCTAGTATTTTTGTAAGATATCTTAAATGTTCTTACAAAGTTCTTTCTGGTATTACCTCACTAAAAGAAACCATGGGGCCAGGGGAGCACGGGGCTTGTTAGCAGGGGTAAGTAGCATTAGGGCTATTTGACTGGAAATTTGAACTTTATTTAATAATGTACTTCTTCGACCTTCGACATTCTTACTTATAATATTATAAATGCTCTGACTGTGTCTTTTCCCTGTGAAACCGCGGGGACGGTTTTCTTAATAACTGATTTCAAACATAGACTATTTTTTTTAATCTTCCCCCAAAGGACTATAATGCGGGATGAAAGTTTGTATGAAACTATTTTAAGCTGACAAAGTCGAGATCAAACCACTAATGTTTGTTTTAATGTATGACAATGACGAGATCGAATGGCATGCTACCATTAGGGGCAAGTTGTAGATTATATTCATTAGCATCCGTACATATGTATTAAACGCCCAGGCAAAGTAGCGTTTGCAATATTGACCAACTGATTTAGAGGAAACTCTATAACGTGTACCCGTCATCTGCTCCGGTCATTTTCTTATGTGAATTTCATACTAAGGCATTGTCTACGAATACGCTAATTTACGGTTGTGAGTTAGCGGATGCCCTAAACATCAAAGAGTATTACGACTATCGTCTGATTTGGTGATGTCAAATACTAAATATATAAACTTACAGCAAAGTAGAACATGGTGTAAGCAGAGAAGGAAGAATGTCCACTGGGGAAGGAGAGGCGCATCTCCTTCATCAGCTTGGACTCTTGGCTGAGGCATGTGAATTTCTCAATGTACCGCCACTTGTTCTCAGGCAAGGAACAGTCGATGTCCGGCTTGCATACCTATAACAAGAAAAACATTATTTAAATAAAACAAAAAGGGTATCTATTTGTTAAAAACTTTCGTGTAAAACATAAAACACAATTTGGTGAAATTTATCGAGTACGTAGAGGTTGGAGATGACTTACGAACATGCTGGTTGGCATTTGATCTCTTAAGAATGATTGTCAACATTTCGTGCAATTGTAGAATTAAAATTGCAACATTTGAAAGATGTCTATGTCCAATATGGTTCGGTATATATGTTAACTAAATTATAGTAATTTTGTTGTGTCACACAGACTATAATATCAACTTAGCTTTACTCTTTCTTGAAACTTTTTTTATTAATAAGACATGTACCGTCTTTTTAATAAACACGAAGTAAAGTACTTCAAGGTTCAACCTGATATCATAGTCCTTATTACGATTTGATAAAGACTATAATAACAACTTAATTTTAATCCCACGTTAGACTATGTGTATTAATTAATAAGAAAAGTAGAGTAAAGACACATTAAAAAGCTAATTACGTAATACATACCTATCTACAATAATAAATCACCATGTACTAAGCAAGGAGAATCCTATTCACTCTCTTGCAATAACCACTTACTTGTAATAAAAAAAAGTAACTGCTTGAGGTCCCGGGTCCGATCCCCAGGTCAGACAACAAAAAAATAGTAAATGTGCATATTACATTTTCTAACAAGAGTAACGTTGCCTGGGATTGGATATGTGCCCGGTTGGCGATAGGCTTTTCACCTATCACATTGTGGAACTTACTGTCTTCGGCTTGTGGTTGTGCGTCTGCCCACCTTTTCGGGGACATAGGCGTGAATATACTTTGTTTTTATATATGCCGTAGTGTAACTTGAAAAAAAAAACTCTTTAAGGGCCAAGGGCCAAGAGCGTTAATGATATTTATTATCCGAAGCAAAAATACCAATTTGTTGGTAATTTATAGCCTCGAGAACAAGTTGCACGACATATAATTACACTGTGGTAGGATATCCACATTCGCATGAAATTGAAAGTATGGTTGATATTTTTAAAAAAGGATACCAGCACAAGCAATATATACTAACTTAGTATATTTATGTTATTTATTTCCTTTTTTCCTTTTCAGGCTACAGGCTTGGATTGTTTTTATCTTTGTGTCGTATAAAGGACTTTTTATTATCCATTTTCATTTTTTATAGTTAATTTACATATTTTTTTAACTTAATTTTATGGATTTGGAAAGCAAACCAACAGACTTAGGTGGTAAGAAATAGATAATTTGACAGAAGTCGAGAGACACTTTTAATTCAAATCTGCGAGTACACTATAGGATACATATAATAGATTTTTATGCAAAAGGGAAATACTTGATGTAAACAATGCAACATAACAAGTGGCAAGGTTAGAAACTAAGTTCAGGACCTTCAAATATGTTTGTCCGGTTCCGAGTACAGCATTAAGGAAGTGATGATAACCATCATGTAATCCTTAAATAGGGATTTTTTAAGTAGTTAAGTCTAGTATACATTTATGTAATTTTTAACATAGCTATTTTAGTGTAAAATACCTTTAAGATATTAAATACAACAACACAAGTTCATCTTCGTTCAACCAGAAACAAAAGACTAGCTTTTGATATTTGATTACTTGATAATAGCACTGGCTTACACTCATTTTGGTGCCTAAGATTTTATACCTGATTTTGGGTGTATTTGGTGAACTGACACGAGAAATCGAGTCACTTGTTCATATCTGCTCTTGTTCATAAAATAGAAAAGAAACACATATTTTAGAGAAAGTATTAATTTATTTGGGAATTACACATTGAGAAATTTTTTTTGCGTGATTTTCTTGAGTGAGGTTGTCCTGGATAATTAAAACAATTAATGTCATAAAAGTAATTGTAATACGGACTTTCGAATAAAACCAGAAAAAGTTAAAATGAGAATTGTAGGTAAACTAGAGCTATCAGCTGACATTTAGTGGCAACAATGTAATTCATACTACTTACGTAACCGACTACAGATGCGAACAGAGCAGCGAAAAATTTTTTTTCGTAAGCCAGTGTATTTATCAATTGGGTTTGAATCTTTTGCAAGCAAATCGATTTGTCGGGCTACTCTTGAATCTCAATTTCATGCAAATTGGAGACTGGAATCGGATATTGGATTTTAGGTATTCTCGAATACAGTACTTGCGAATTACGAACATTCAGTTCAAACGAAAGAATAAATTATTTAATCGGATTCGTCGATTTTTTTGGAACTAAATTTTGACATACTAGAAATGACATATCTTCAATGGACTGTGATAATTCAACGATACTTATCAGTGAAAATTCATCGTCAATATTATGAATGCAAAAATTTGTGAAAAGATGTATAATATTATACATATATGGTAGGCCAGAATCTTGAATAAAACTCATCTACGCTTTATATTTCAGTTATCGTCGTATTAATAAACATAGTCATAAATACTCCAAGACTTAAGTCGACTTTACAGCTTTTATTACACTGTACTACAGACCACAATGTCACAACAGTTACACTGCTTACGCGGAATTAGCAAAACAACTTATTAGTTTACGTAATTAGTGATACGTAAAACAGTACAAGTGTTTCTTCATTTAAAAATATGGCTTCATTTCCGGCCTGAAGAAATTTGATCTTTTTCTATCTGGCTTCCCATTCGTGAGCGTAGAAACCTTCATTGTCTCTGTTTCCTTTACAAAGTTCTATTTATTGCTGCTTCTCCTGAATATCTGAACGAGCGTTTTACATTTTTACACCCTTTTGATCAGATTGTCGACCACACCTGCGTGGAATTTTGAAATTGCCTTGTAGTTCCACTAAGTTGTATAACCATTATTTTACTTTTAATGCTCTGGAATTTATTGCCTTATGAAATTCGGAGTATTTAATCATTAACAGTTTTTAAGAAGGCGTTTTGGTGTGTAATTAATTAGTATGTTGGCACTTTAGTCATAATTAGTAATTAAGTTTGTGTTTTTTTGTAAAGTAAGTTTTTGTATTGTGCACTGTATGTTCTACATTTATTTTATGCATTCTTACTATTTTGGGTTTGCTGGAAGAAATCTCTTTTAGAGATAAGCTTGCCATTTGTATAGTTTTACATATTTACTTGTTTTTTGACTTTTTGTGTACAATAAACAATTAAAGAAGAACAAAAATATTAGAAAGTTTTACCAAGAGATGACGTTGGAAAATATCAAATATACTTCAATACGATGGATAGTATTGACAAGATGGGACATTTCCTGAAGATTCCTCTCATTGAATGTGAAGTTGGAGAGTTTCGCAATTGGCAATTGGCTTTGGCGTCAACATAATATTATAATGCACTATAACAAGCGGCATGCAAGTAATAACAGCCCAATCCCCCAAGATGCATGTCTCGCAAGTAGTTAAATTTTAATCAATGCATTGTTTACAGGCCGTAAGCCATCATTATGTTATTATTCCCGTCTCCTTCACGTCAATCATCCAATCAATGGACCGACCAGTCTCTACTTTACTGCGAACAACTTTTAAGCGTAGGACACACTCACTAGATGTTTTATTTTGTAAAATTAAGCAATGGAAACTTTAAATCAGCGTGAAGGGTTGTGCAAATTTTGTAAGGACTCTTGCATACGAGCGATACTTTTGATATAGGTCGCGCATCACCCTGCGACACTTGATCAAACAGTAGACTTTCAAACAGTCTATGATTTTTTAAAGAAACTTAGTAAGATGCTTTATAGAAAAAAAATCATGGCATTTTCGGAAACCTTTATCATATCAACATAAACGGCAAATATCCTTGGATCAAAGTAAATGCTTCAAATTAAGTGACCACTACCAGCTAGTGTGTTTATACACGCCACTAAAACAAACTAGGTCGTAATTACTATGCTTTTTACAATCACTCTGTGTTTTTAGCATATTTTGTAATTATGTCCATTTATATGTTAATTAATATGTTACGTGCAGTGTGTTATTTATATAATTTTTTAGTTAGTTTTATTAATAATTAAAAAATAAATATAAATTCATTAACATCAACCAACGGATTTTGCTTTTCGTAACATCTTTAGAGTAATGCCATTTTTAAACTTATTTAAGTCCAATTTGCAGCAGTTTACCGCGACCTTGTCTGTGCAACAGCTCCTAATTATGCTTTATCAAATATTACACAGTCGCTGCTTTTGAATTTATTTATTACATTTATCTCTAAAAACGTGTGTACCAAGCCTTACACTAACTCAAGAATCGATTATTCGCGGTTACCGAAAGAAATTACTCGCTATAACGAACTGTTGCCATAACAAAATGGAAAGATATTGATGTTTGCATTTTACATGGAAACCAGTGTAATTTAGTGATTACGGTGACGCGTTTATGTAGAAAGAATCGCCGTGGGGCGGCGATTGATTTTGAAAAGACGATAATAAGTCATTCCTTGATTAAGTATCTGGCCTTATAAGTTATACCCATATAAGGTGGATTGTAAACCTTGTTTGCCATACTACCGAATAATTATCGTATGTTATCAATTCGTAATATTATATCTACAGTACACGCGTATGACTGTGCGTTATCAATTAAAAAAACCCCTTTACATGAGATAGACCTAAGGTCAAACGGCGGCTTAATGCGGCAATTTTTTTTTTTTACAAAATTTGTCACATTAACAAATCGTTTGCGACTGTAATTATTTAAACATATACTTTTACTATATAAATTTACTTCTTTATATTGCACCTTGGCCTCAAGGTGTACTACGGCCATGAGGCCATAGAATAAGTTACAGTGACTGTAACTGCTTAAGGATAACTTTGAATGGACATAGCCTATGCCCAGCTTCCACATGGCTATTTCATCATGATTCTAGAACGAATTAGTCCCAGTTCTACCTCGTTGATCGTAGTAATTCATGTTGCGTTCCAATTCGCACGGTTTTAGAAATCCCGTGTCAAAAACCATACTAACTCCAAGTGTTGCTCTACGACTTGAATCCAGCATTTTAGGGTCGCCCTTATTTACAGGCTAATAACCAATCTTGTAGACTAAGAATTTATTTCTAACCACATAGTGGGTAATATTAAGAAGCAATCACTTAAGTCTAGCAACTGACACGTCATCATGTTTTATTTCGATCGCTTTCCCGATTTATATCAGCTGTCCCGACCGGGTACTTACGTCAAAACACGACGAGGGTAAAACATTACGGTTGATATCGAAAGCGGGTTGGGATCTATTTATGGACACGCCATTTTACGGTTATTTCGTTTATCTAGACCAATTTCAGTTTAGAATAAAACTTTATCAGTATGTTAGAACTATTGGACACCAATAATATGAAAAAAATAAATATAGTATCTTCAGGCTCATATCACCGAAGTGGTAGGCAGAAGCACAACCAGGGCACCCACGACTAACCGAAGACACTAAGTCCCACAATCTGATAGGTGGCAAGCCTATCGCCAACCGGGCACATATCCAAACCCGAGCAACGTTTTTTTTTATCAGAAAATTGGAAAACACAAATTTTCTTTTTTTCGAACCCGGGACCTCATGCTGTCAAAGTCACAACACCTGAACCGCTAGACCACAGAGGCGAAAAATAATTATAGATAGCTATTAAATTAAAGACCACGGGTCTTTAATTAACAAAGACCTTTATTTAAGAGTAAAGTTAATTCAATTTAATAGTCTGTATCACAGTGTAATAAAGAGTGTATACCAGGTTGAGCCTTGGAGTATTTTATTTTAGTCTACGTTTAGTTAATTTTATACAATGTTCTGGCAAATATTGTTCCACCCGTTGATTTTGTATCGGAAAAATTTGATTCTTGTTTATTTTAGTATCCTCGCAGTAAAACCAAATAAAAAGCATTCTATGTTCGCCTCCTGGTTCTAAGCTATCTCCCTATTAATTTTCAGTAAAATTGGTTCAGTCGTTCTTGAGTTATAAATAGTGAAATGAACAGTACTTAAGTCTATGTGGTTTATTTTATATTTATTTTCATTATGCTTCATTTCGCTACTATATTAAAAATATTAAAGTTTTTAAATTTACATTCTGTAAATGATTGTAAAATTTCTATTCTTTTACGTATTATACAATTATTTACACGTACCTACTTTTAGCGAATCATTCGTTGCAAAAAAAAATACAAATTGCGAGCCCACATTTAAACTAACAAATAACAGGTTTTACGTCGTCGCCTTCCATTAGTTTAGTTTAGTCTATGTTCGAGTATTTAAGTGTAATTTTTTTTTACAATTTTTACATTTATTAAGAAAACGGTTAGGAATAAAAAATGTGTATATTTTTCAATCCTGAATTATTAAAACAAAAGAGTGAAAACTTCATGCCACGTGTATTGAAGCTGATGTGATTGATACACCAATTAAAATTTTCCACAGGTATCCAACTTTATTAACGATTACCCATGAGCCTTGCGCACGAGTTTTGAATAAGACATCTCAAGCTTAGCATTCGAGGAATTACCCCTTTTTTAATACTGGCAAGCAAAAATAAGTATCACAGGAATCAGAATAAAGGTTAAATTTGTGTGAATAGTTTTAAAACGAATAAACTACTGAGTGGTGAACTGTATATTCATAAATCAAACACAATTTAATGATTGCGCATCGATAGCTTCATTTTTTAAAAGGCAATATATTCGAACATTCTTTGCATCTTCTTTAATACTGGTTGAACCTCTGCCTACCTCTTCGGGGATGCAGACATGAAAATATAGTAGCGATATTTAAATTATGCGCTTCAGCTATATTCGTCAAGCTTCGGAAATCCGAATGTATTTAAAGATATCTATATAGAGTTGTTATTACTCATAATTAATAATTTCACTTTTATTTAGACTAGATAATACAATTTAAAAAAAATATGAGGTGTAAAAGATTAAAAAGTGTAAAGCATAATTTAAATAGTAGTACTGTACTTATTTACATATGTTAGTCAATGATTAAAATATAAATCCCTATAAAAATACCGAATGTAAATAAATAATAATAAAACACAGTAAAATTGCAAAAACCGACTTCATCTATTTCATTAGGTATATCGTGATTAGATTACTTATTTTCTTTAGTAAGATCTTTCAAAAAAATATTATCAAAATCGGTTTGTTATTGGCCAAGTAATACAAAAAAACATACATTCGAATTGAGAACCTTCTCCTTTTCTTGGGTTGGTTAAAAACTTACAGCCTTTCTAGTTGTTGATGTCACAGCCTTGGCCCTTAAATTATGTGATTTTATGGTTTAAAATAATACATGGATAAAAGTAAATTTTCCTATTTGATCCCGGGCTCCATTGAAGGTTGCTTTCCTAGCAAGCACCTCTTAAAAGGTGATTTTAAAGTAACTCCTTTGGCAATTACCACCTAATGATAGTTCTTCCAATACCAATCTAGAACAATCATATTGTGGGACTAAAGCAGTGGTGCCTATACTTTTTTCTGTGAAGATCGATTTGAGAAAAAGTTAAGGGCTTAAGATCGACAGCTTTATTTTTATGTATTTTTATTATTATTTATTAGTAATAATAACACGTATTTATATTATGATTTATTTTTATGTTGTAATCATAAGTAATTATTAGCAGTTTTACATAGTTTCTTTCTATTTACACACATTTGTAGATAAAGAATATTCGAAATTCGAAAATAAAATATTGTTGGTACTGACTGGCTTTACCTCTAAGATCGACCGTGGAACCTCTCGCGATCGACTGTTTGGGCTCCACTGGACTAAAGTATCGTGGGCTAATCTTAGGTGTCTTTACTAAAAAAACGGGAATGAAAATGTTTTTTCGGTAGTCCTACATGCTGTCATAATGTAAATTGGCATTGCCCTAGTCCTAGTCCTGTTTTGTAAGGCACTACTCACACAAAACGCTCAAAGTCCTGGCCTCAAATTGGCAACGCGCCTCTACTACCTTTGGTGCATATAAGCGATATTTATGCCATGGGAAAGTCCGTCTGCTTGTTTCTTTTAATCGTCATAAGAAGGAAAAGCTACAGAACCCTTAAAGACATTTCATTTCAGACTAATCGACTTTTATATAAATCGCATCGACAGAGCAAAAGCAATATAATCCTGGGTTTATGAGGTACCTGAACACGGCAGATGAAAAAGGGTTAGTGATTTAAGGTAAGCTCTTAAAATTCATATGTTAATGCTTCTTTTATAGCACTGGAAGTTAATAAGGCTGATATATCATTTAAAGATAATATTGTACACTTTTTGTAAACTTTGTTTCATATGTATATAAAATACACTTATTTGTACCTTTTTCAAGCTAAATCGTAAAGCTAAATATACAATCACAATGTAAGCGCAATATAAGCATTTTTAAAGTAAATAGGCGCTTATTTCTTAGCATCATGAAATTCAAAAGGATTATATGAAGATAGAAACCGGGAAAATTGCAGGGGAAGTGGACTGGGTGAAATTGTTGGACACCACATTTTAATGTAGTCCTTATAAATCTGTTAGTAGCTGTCAATGGTAAGCGATACGAAGTTCACCGGGCTAGTTTAGTAATATTACATTAGACGACAGTAAACAAAGTGATGGCTTTCCTGATCATAAGACTATTTGTCTATCTACCCTAGGCTACCTCACCCTCCATCTCGGATCATGACTATGGCGAGCATTAAGGCTGTTGCGTCAGCAACATGTCAGTTGGTGGTACCGATCCGAATAAGATGCACAGCACCTTAAACCCAAAACTATTTAGCAGAATAATCCTGTAACCTAAGTTACCACAAGCTGGTGATGGGGTCGTCATTACATCGCCGGCCAAGTTTCTTTTTATATTTCTATGGAATACTTAGTGGCAAACGAGCAGGAGGGTCACCTGATGGAAAGTGATCTCCGCGGCCAACGATCAGCTTTAACACCCATTGTCTAACAGTGCTGTTGCCGTCCTTTTCAAATTATTGAGCTCTTTTTCCATATAAAATGGATTCCACCCACCACGTAGGGCTAAATGACTAACCTAAAACATTTTTTATATATTTTTGGTCGCTGAATCTGAATATGAGATTTGTTTTACTGTTAAGTAACAGCGTCTTACAGTAAAGTGCATTTTTTTTTATCGTAATCGAGAGATGCACTTCTTTATAAGACGCTGTAAATTTAGAGCAAAATAAACATCATATTCAGATTCAGAAAACCAAATTACATAAAAAACAGAGTTCAGACGCTTAGCTCTCCGTGGTGGGTATGACTCCTTCCTAAGCGACTTATTTGCAAACTCCCGCTCCCCTATTTTTTGAAGGTCCCAAAATTGTAATGTAAAATTTATATTATAAACTTGTGTGTAAATGTATCTTCACGAACAGAAATGCATTTGAACCTACGAAAATCGGTACAAACTTTCTTTCGCATTCGGATAAAAACAATATTATTTTTCTTTAGAAAACAAATGCAGTGTGACTAAACTGGACACATTAACAAGTAACACGGACGTGTCCATTCGCACCGCGGAAAATTGATTTACATGCAATATGACCGTTACGAATCGCAGCGATATGGCCAGATTGCAGCGAATACGCAAAGGAGCTGTTGCAATATATTGCAAAACGGAGCCTTAGTTACGAACTAGTCTGTTATACTATGTTCTTAACTTAGATATTTTTGTAGCATCTTCTGGATAATCCTTAGATTATTTACACGAATTAATTTAACCTGATAGTAAGCAAAAAATGTTTGTGTTAGGAGCGTCACGATATTAGAATAATCCTACTTCCTACTAATATTTTAAATACGAAAGTTTGTTAGTATGTATATATGATGTTTGTTACTCTTTCACGCTCGAATGGCTGAACGGATTTGTCTGTAATTTGGGACACAGATAGATTTTGACCTGGATTAAGATATAGGCTACTTTTAATCCTGATTGCACAACGGGTTCCTGCGAAAACGCGGGCGAAGCCGCAGGTAACAGCTAGCATTAATAAATGCGAAAGTTTATAAGTGTGTATATATGGATGTTTGTTACTCTTTCACGCTCGAATGGCTGAACGGATTTGTCTGTAATTTGGAACACAGATAGATTGGGACCCGGATTAACATATAGGCTACTTTAATCCCGATCGTACAACAGGTTCCTGTGGAAACGCAGGCGAAGCCGCAGGCAACACCTAGTAGAATATAAACTCTGCCTTTGTGCTTTACACCTTGTAAGCTATAACAACTACTTTTCGCTACTGAAGTTTAAATTTTTCTGTCGCCTAGGAATTACTGTCGATTACTTCTGATTAAGAAGATAGTGCATCCGGAAAACTTTGTCATGCGTAAGAGATTTAAATATAGTAGCTATCGGTGGTAATACCGCTGTTCACAAACTAAACTTATTTTAGATGCATGTTGTCTTTTTCAAATTAAACACAAGCAAAAGAGAGGGAACATTTCAGATTAGTCCGGATATGTCAAATTTTGATATGTTTCGACGACGTTTTCTGAGTGATAGATTGAACGTCAGTAGAAATGTCGTGAACCATCTAATCTGACACCACTAAGTGTTTTGGCTCTTTCTATTACTTTCGTTAAAAGAAGACAGCGATAACTTAAAATTAGTTTAGTGAATGTGTAACAAAATTACCACCATCGTCTTCTATATTTAAATCTCTAGCATCTTCATCCCCTAAGAGGTAGGCAGAAGTACAACCAGGACACACACGACAAGCCGACGACACTAAGTATCACAGTGTGATAGGTAGCAAAATCGTCTACCGGGCAAATATACAAACCCAGGCAACATTGTTTTTTTATTTAAAAAATAAAATTAAATCTTATTTTCGTTTAGTTGTTTCTAGAAAAAATCAACCCCGGGACCTCATGAAATCAAGTCTAACACCGGATCGCTAAACCACTCTCACAATATGGAGATTACTCAACAATTTATTAATACTGGGTAATAACGATTTTATTTTATTGCAACTGTCGATATTTCAGTTTCATAAAAAAAATCTGATAGATGTTAGTAATACGCGACAATTCAAGTTTGACATCATACCAAAAAATTCAACTCCTAGCGAAGCCATAAAAACAGAGTTCCACTGTATACCGACGCAAACTTTAGAATACTGGTGGCATAATTAATATCCTTAACTGTACCTGTTCCGCACACTATTTACAATTCACATAACCGTGCCGCGATAAAAATCTTAATTTTCTTCGAGAGAAAACATGTTTATCGCTAAATAAGATAACACAGACGTGTTCTCGTGTTTTCGGATTTTATGGCAGATTTCCGTGATGGATTCTGCAACGCGGTGATAAAAATTAACGATTTCTTATTTAATTAACAATAAAATAACGATCTTCCCGGTTGGTGGTCGCATTTTCAGTCCAGACTCCAGTGATAGTTACAAGTAACGTTAGACGTTTTTAGCACTTTTCCGGCGTTTTGGATAAATTGCAATTTTTAAAGAAAAATAACTTTTTTTATTTTTAAAGAAGGAAAACAAAGTAATTTTTGACTTTATTTTAACCTATACCCTTTTTTCTATCGAATATGTTATCGATAAGAAAGAGAAAAAAAGTATCTTCATTTCTATAAATTTTAAAGAAAGAAATAATTTCGCCCCAGACAGGATTTGAACCTGTTACCTTTCGTCTCAAGCCGACGAAATTTTTTTTCTTTAAAATTTATAGAAATTTAACCCAAGCACAGTGCAAGTGTTAAATAACAATACATAGGTAAACTATCTTCATGTCTATATTCCCGAAGAATCAGGCAGAGGCATAACCAGTGCATCCGACAAACGACTAGCCGAAGACACTAAGTCCCACAATGTGATAGGTGGCAAGCTTATCGCCATCCGGGGATCGTGTTTTTTAGTAGAAATTGAAAAATACATGTTTTAGTTACACATATGATAAAGTTACACATATATACACTATGTCGGAAAACGTACTCAAGCTTCAGGCAAAATATCGCTTCTCGTGTAAATGGTTGACAATTTGGGTTCAGGTAACTACTTACTTTATTATCTCTGAACAATATTTTTAATGGCATCAAGCAAATAAATTTCCTGATATCAAATATACGATAAAGCGAGGCTAGCAAGCCAGTCCGCAGCTGATAATAAAAAATAAGAAAACCCCTGTCATTCATGAATAAAATCGTTCTAGCGCGAGTTAATTGCATAGCGACCAATTTGTTATTACTATAATGTCCGTCAAAATAGATCAAAACCTTATAATACCAACGGCGAGAAAATCAAACAAAACTGCAAACAATTTAAAAATTGCACAGGAATTTAACACTTGCAACCATAACAATAAAGTTGCAAATTCAGTGAAGGATTCGGATAGTTGGCAACAGGCGAGTACTATGAAAATATTTAGTATTCAGTGTGAACTATAATTTCCTTGTTTAACTTGGGCTTCGGGGCATGTCTTTGATATTGCATGTTTATGAACTGTGATTGTTGTTAACATCAATAATATATTCAGTATAGCTTTAGGCATTCACGCAGACAGACGACAAGTTATTCTAAACTTGAATCGGTGGGAATCGATGAATTCTACAAAGTTGTTTATACTGAGTAGCTTTAACGTGTATCTACTTGTGTTGCGCTTTGTGTAACTTATATGTTACACAAACAGGAAATCCAACAGATGTGTGTAATGAGTAGCTTTAGTATGAACTTGCAAGTTAAAGAATCGATGAATCCTACGAAATTTTTGATACTGAGTAGATTTAGAGTATACTTACATGCTAAAAAATCGGAAAATTCTACGGTTGTATATACTACTCGTAAGTAGCTTTAGCATATACTTTCAAGTTAAATAGTCGATGAATTCTATATAGTTTTTTTATACTGAGTAACTTTAGCGTAAACTTACAAGTTGAGAAATCGAAATCTTTGAAGAATCAGGGAATTTTAAGTTGTATAGACAAAGTAGCTTCCGAGTATATTTACATTTTATGTAATGGAGAATCACTACAAAGTTGTTTAATATTGCTAAGGTTTAGCGTATTTTAAAGATTTTTTTGGGAATGTGTACTTAGGAACGATCTATACACTTTTTCATATTTTTTTAACTCTTTGACAACTGTTTTGTAATATTTATAGGACGACAAACTAGGTTCCTGGTATTAAGAGACGTAGCACATTAGCAAGTGTACTATCAAAATCTTGAGCGTCTATTGGCTGTAGTGAATAGAAGAAAACAAACATGGCTGCCAAATAGATTCACCATTAAAAAAAAAACGGAAAGCACGTATCTTAAAAATCCTTTGTCCTTGTCTAATTTTCACATTTGTACAATGGTTTTGAACAACATTCCCAATCAGAAAAAGAAAGAGAGGAAATAAACTATTAAAGTACTGACGCAAGTGAACACAATGGAGTCAAGAAATGAATGAAGACATGAGGTCGTATAAGGTAGTTGGTAACAGCTGGATAATGGGCCTGGCAATTCTTGTGATAGAGACATGTCACACTGGGTGGGAAGCATATTTAGAAGCATATGCATATTCTGATGATGCTGTTATAAACTAGGTAGGCTATTTATATGACACTAAATCATAAATAATACGTAAAACAGTACGAGTATTTCTTTATTTAAAAACTAGCAGCCCGCCCCTTCGCCCGCTTCGGAAGGGCGTAAAATATACATATAGACCTTCCTCTTCAATCACTTTATCTATTAAAAAAACCGCATGAAAATCCGTTGCGTACTTTTATAGATTTAAGCATACAAAAGGACATAGGGGCAGAGGAAGCGACTTTGTTTTATACTATGTAGTAATTTCAAGAGTTTAGTAGGAATTCAAAGGAAAACTATCTGTCCCTTGTGGCTTCGTCAGCGTTTTAAGTTTATAGTTTTACGAAGAGAATTCACTGAGATATCGAAGTAAAATTTTTAATAAAAATTACCCAATTTTTTCACCAAATTATAGTTAGTTACGAAATGTGATATAAATTTGCTTAAAAATTTAGAAGTTTATTTCGAACAAATGCCGTGACTCAATAATTTTTATCCATATGGTTTTTTTTAACTTGACTGTACACTAAAAAAAATAATTTGTAAAAAAGGCGAACTAAATGCCTATTGGCATTCAAGACCATTCAACCTAAATATCGCAACCGCCAAAACGTGTGCAAAATCAAAACAAGCTGCACGTGCTTAAGGAATCATAACAACCTCCAGAATATCTTTTGATATACTTGGAACAGTTACAGCATAATAGCACTTAGAATGAGTATTGTTGGGAAAATTCGAGTATTTGTTTATATTAGAATTTTTTTAGCAATGCCATTGTTAAAAAACCCAAAACATTAAAAAAAGAACACTAAAAACTGCAAATCATCAATCTAAGAGTAAATGTCCCTATTTATGCTAAGATATTTAAAATAAAGCAAAGGAATTTTATGCGTTTTTTTAATAGATAGAGCGATTCAAGAGAAAAGCTTATAAGTATAACATAGAGGTGTGTCCACCAGTGCGAAGCTGGGACGGGCTGCTACTTCGTAATCTCTTAAACACGGCAAAACTGAAAAAACCGACTTAGCAACTCGTCACATCGTTAAGTTAACAATTAAATACGTATTATGAAGTGCAACTCAAAAAGAATTGAACCGATTGACATACAATTTATATGCGACGATACATATAATTTTGGTAGTATACTCTTTGTAATGAAAAAAAAAGTTGAGAGGTGTCAAGGGACACCCGGATGGAACGAAGCTCCCCCCCCCTCTCTCTCAATCTCTAGTAATCTCTATCTCTCTTATAGAGAGAGACAGACAGAGAAACATGAAATAAAAAAAAGAAAATAAAAAAATAATAAAATAAAATAAATGAAAATGATAATTTAAAAAAAATAGAAACTGAAAAATTAAAAAAAAATTGTCCGACCCGAGATTCGAACCCGGGACCTCATACAGTCAAGTCCAACTACTGAACCGCTAGACCACAGAGCAAAAAGTGTCGTGACAACATTTTCGTACGATTTTTTTCCGTCTAGCCCCCATTCACAACGCGCAATAAGGAACTTCGTTCCAAAAACAATCTATAAAATCGATATTCCCTTAAAAAATATGTGCCTATCATAAAAAAATAAGTGTTGAGTAGGAAGTTTCTTTTTCGTTAGAAGGAAATGATTACGCATAGAAATATTCTTTAATCTGTAACTTAAATATTTCTATACCTGGAAGAAACCTAGTAAGAGAGCTGGTGACCATAAAACGTTATCAATTTCACACAAGTTGCACATTGTCGCGTGTTAGCGCCACACACCAGTTGCACTCGATTAATGGTGACACTCAGCACTTCACGCGAAATAGGCCACAGTTGCTGGTACACGCACTGGTAATATGGAACATGACAAACATCTTGCAAAACATCTATTTTAAACTTACATATCTACGTTTGGGTGAGTAAATAGCTAAGGTTTTGTTTTAATTTATTAACAGATGTGCAAGTAGGCACAGTTGGTACTTGAAAAAGAGAGTCGCACTCGATGTTTTTGTACCTACTGTGAAGGTTTCGTCACAATACCAGCGTAGTTTAGTCATAGGTAAATCAAATTAGAACTGATTTCAATATGTACTTAAACAAATTAATACTTTTTTATGCAATACAATCAATACTCGTTGAGCTGGATACACAGGAAACCTGGATCTGTTCTTGCTTATCAATCAATGTGTTTAGGTTTTATGCAAGTTTGATTTATAATCTATGGTCTAGTGTCAGCGTTGACTACATAAGACCCGGGTTCGTTTCCATGGGTGAGCAACTCATATGTTTTTTAAGTTTTGTAATAGAAGCAACTTTTGTTAAAATCAACGTTTCCAGGGATAACGGTAGTTACCGGTTTGCGGTAGGTTTTGCGAAAGCGAAAGGACTAAATTACTTTCAGCTGATTGTGGATGATCTGTTTGTACCTCTGCACATCTATTCAAGGGAACGGGTAACCAAACTTATTTTCTCTAATACAAATTTGTACTATGCAGGGGAGTGTATATACTGCTCATAGTACTAATTCAGATAAAATCTATGGTTGGAACGTACACCTTGTAGCATTTCGAGGTTCGGGTTCGATTTCCGACAGGGGCAGACATTTGTGTGATGAACATTTAAATGTCTGCATTTCTGAGTCTGGGTGTTGATTTAAAATATTCTGATAATCGTTGACTAGCACCCATATACTGTTATGGGTGCTAGTCCACAAAATATAATTTGCTTACTTTTGGGGTTAGATTCAATTCGAGTGCCTTGTCCAGAGATATCTATCACAACAAAAACAAAGAAACCTAACACATTGTGGGACTTACCGTCTTTGACTAGTCGTGCTTGTACCTCTGCCTACCTCGTCGGGGATACGGGCGTTAAGATACTTTTTTAAATTTTGTCAAAGAGTTATCGAACATAATTCGTCATCGATTTCACACAATTCGCACTGACACGTTGCACCAAACAGCCGTCAAACTCAGTTAATGGTGGGAACACTTCACAAATGGGACACAGTTGCCCGCAATGAACGACACCCACTTCGAGCCTGCAAACACTCCTGATTGTTTGTAAACAGTATGAGTATTGTAAGCTTGGCGTGTTATTGCGAAATCCTTGCTAATTAAATACAAATATATTTAAATTACTTGCACAATCATACACAGACCGCAGTCCATACAAAGCATATACTTTGGTTAAACGATGTACGTGTTTTGAAAGAGTGAATTTTACCATACATAAATGCAAGCCCAATCTTCAAGCCCAGTCCCATGCGTGGTAGCCAGAGAGTTTTAAGTGCCACGTGTCAGGATTCCTGTATACCACTCTGTCTACAAAGTCCGTTGCTTAGTTTTTACGTTCTAAGCATACATAGGGACATACAAAGTGTACATGTAGTCATGATAATCCCTGTGTATTGAAAAGCGTTATTACAATATTGCTTAAATCAGTGATTCCCAAAGTTATTTGTGCTACGACCCATTTGAAAAACGTTTCCAAAACTCGGGACCCACCTCTAGGACATTTCACTGTTACCAATTTGAATGAAGGACTAAGTTTAAACACTGTTTATAACATTTTATAACACAAGATTTTTTATAGCTTAATAATTTATTTTAATTCATTTAAGCCAAGGGAAACCCTGGCTTAAATGGTCTAGTGGTCCGGTGG
>NJDC01001585.1:43180-62550 GCA_002245475.1 Calephelis virginiensis
TTGTGCTACGACCCATCTGAAAAACGTTTCCAAAACTCGGGACCCACCTCTAGGACATTTCACTGTTACCAATTTGAATGAAGGACTAAGTTTGAACACTGTTTATAACATTTTATAACACAAGATTTTTTATAGCTTAATTATTTATTTTAATTCATTTAAGCCAGGGCAAACCCTGGCTTAAATGGTCTAGTGGTCCGGTGTTGGACTCTACTTCATGAGATCCCGGGTTCAACCACTGGGTCAAGCAAAAAAGGAAAATGTATTTTTTTAAATTTTCTAATAAAAAACACCGTTGCTCGGGATTGAATATGTGCCGCGTTGGCGTTAAGTTTGCCACCTATCACATTGTGGGACTTAATGTCTTCGGCTAGTCGTGGGTGCCCTGATTGTGCATCTGCCTACCTCTTTACAGGTAGTCTCTTGAGACTTTGTACCTCTTCGGGGATATGAATTTCATACGTTTCGGTATAAAGGGCATTGAAGCCTTACGCAAAGTAACATCCAAGCCGTAGCTGTAGTTTGTCAATATATGGCACATATTTCATAACAACAAAATCTGTCTGTTTTTCTCAATGATTGCTTGTTTAAATATCACAATGCTATGTTTTGAAGGCACCATAAAACGTATTCTAAAAACTTCACTCTCAGTTGACCGGTGGAGAATGCCAATAAGCATTATGTTCGTTTTCTGTACAAACTTATTTTGTTTGACGAAGAGAGAAAAAATTGAGACTTTGTATATTCAGGAATAGTATGTAGTATGTACCTTTATCGTCGATCTATCTACGGCCAATATTAATAACCTATCTAAGATGAGATATCGTGATATTTTAGATCAGTTGCCAGGTAACCACTGTTATTTTCCAATAATTACAAAAATACCTTAAAAATACCTTCTAGACGGCTTGTCTTTATCCGTAGATAGGTTATTAATATTGGTCGCTAATGGGTAGACGGCCGTTGACTACATTGCACCGCCATATTACAGACACACTGCAGCACATTAAATTAATATAACATTTATTCGGTAGTGATATCACGATCAATTGGAGTCAATAAAAACACTTTAATAATGATCACTCATTCCTCAGTACGTTTCTGGAGTGACACTTATCTTGAGAAATATTTAGTACTCGTATGCAGCCGAGATTGACTAGTAAGTGATACATTTAAATTCAACGATTTATTGATTGTCAGATATGTTAATTTGGATTGCGTGCGTGCACAAATAAGATGGACTAATAATTTAAATAAATATAAATCATTGGACAAATAACGAAATTGGATCTAACCCAAAAGTAAACAAATTTATGCTCGTGTTATTGGTGATAATCAACGAAATATTGAAACAAAGAAATATTCAAACGGATACCAGAATAAATTTTGTAGATGTTCACTACACAAAAGCCTGTCCCCATCGGAAATCGAACCCAAGCCTTCGCTAGTGTTAGGCGTGTACGCTAACCCCTCGACCAACGAGACGGTCAAGACCTATGAACTAATAATAAAGATTATACAATAATAAGTCGGATTCCCTTCTTCGTGTTCCGTACCAGGGAGTAGAAATTAGGGAAATAAATTGAGAGAAAGTAACATTAATTGACAGAACCATCCACAATATTATTATGTTAGTATCTTCACGCCCATATCCCCGAAGCGGTTGGCAGAGGCATAAACAGGGCACCCACGACTGGCCGAAAAAATTTCAAACTTAAAAACATTTTCTTTTAGTTACCCGTTCCGGGAATCGATCGATCGAACCCCGGAATACACATATTTGACTATTTAACAAAACGTTTTTCTTCATAGTAATTATTTAGGTAATACCAAAGAGAAAAATTGCTTACGATTTTTTATCGAATTAATTTTGCCCATAAGTTTTTTTCATTTAAACATTTTAATACTAGTCACAGAAAAAAATATATCAAAACCAAATTAACTTTTTTATATGCATGATACCTCGGTTCCCTTGAAAACCTTGTATCAGTAACTCACATAAGGTACCTTCCCTTCAACAGAACAAAAAATACCTTCAACTAATCCGTACCCATGACACCATCAAATAAAACTCATGGAGCTCAGCTTCATTCATCTGTTTCCTATTATAAGGATTACCCAGACACTATAAAAGACCTCTCACATGCAATCCTAACTTTACAAATCCTCATACACGCAGAGCTCTTGATAAAATGGTCGATAATGGATATCAAAATAGGGGCGAACGTCAACAAATCAACCTATTACTGTATTGTATAGAAGCAATGTATTGAAAAGGGGGTGATGGTGATGCGTCATTACTTTTAATTACTATAGAACATTAAGTAGGATTTTTTACGAAAAATGAGAGATGTACACAAAGAGCTAGTGACTTAATTGTAGAGAGTATTTTTGCACACGTATACCTACAAACAAACGTCTTAGCCACTTAATTAAATAACGTATTAAAATGTATCTTTATTACAAAAGAAAAGCTTTGTGTAAAAAATAATGACTACAATATCAATAAATAAAAACGAATGGCACATCAATAAACAAATCCGTTAGTAAAAAGTTTAAGAACTTTTTCTTCATCATTAAAACTATACGCAAATTGGACGTAGTTAAGCAGAAAGGATCCAACCCACATGAACACAAAAATTGAGTGAAACATACTTAAGAGGTCGTAAAGCTCTATACTTTCGTTTAGTAAAAGAGTCTACAGCTAAACAAAGCTATGACATTTGTATAATCATTAGATACCAACCCATATAATATACGGCCAGTACGTATTAATAGAAATTAGCTTCAAAGTCAATTATCTCAAAACTAGTTAGATGTGGATTGGATCCTTTTTGCTTAACTACATCCAATTTATTCTCGTCTTAACATTAACAAACAACTCTTAAATCTATGTCAGAAAACTGCTTTCGTTTCTTTGAACTGTAGGAAGTGCCGATAATTATACCTCTTATTATTATCAATTAGTAACAAACATAAAAACAACAAAGTATCTTCCTAGTGACCCTGAAACAGCTGCTGTTATTATTTTACAAGCATTAGATCTGTGTCATCACATGTTAATAATTTAGCTCGAGCTGTGGCAAATATAACAAACGATTATAGCTTGGAATGTCATGTGTGACACGTGCCGGGTGACTTATAATTGATCGTTTCTACACTATTACTGGAGACTTGACTTAGCTTTTATACAATATATTATACTATCTTTTATGTAAGACTCAGATTTGCCAAGGATATAACTATCTTTTGCGACTTTAGCTATCGAAGATTACTTATATAAAAATCTTTTTCTGCAAATGTGCTTTGCAAATACATAAAAAGTAGAATATCCACGTCCAAGCTAAGTTAAGAGAGGCTAAGAAAATTTAGAGAATCAATGTACCATATTTATAGCAATAATATATTTTATTCGCCTTATTTTTTTTAAATATTTACAAATTAATCTAGATTACGGTAGTTCTACAACGTAATATACATCTTAAGCATTTACATGTGTGTAGTATATCGTTAAGATAGTACACTTTTTTTATAAACTTCGCTTTGAGTTTTAGTAATCGTGAGTAAACGCTCCCTGACTACACAAATAATGGCTCGTATTAAATTTTTGCAACATAGGGAATGTTAAAATCAACCTAGTGCAACCGTCCTCAACTGTAGTAAACCAGACTATTTAGGGTTGCCGATCAAACAGGTTCGACAGGTGACCAACATAAAATAAGTCTGATCTATCGGCTCATTCAGTTTGATACGTCAATAGATCAGTGTCATAAAATGTTAATTGGCTATAGCAGTGAGAGTTGTAGCGGCAGATACAATAAACGATCACTGCTTCGGAATGTTGTGAGACACGTGCGTGACTAGTAATTGATAGTTTTTTACAAGAGCCATCTGCGACGCGACTACAAATTATTGGACTTGTATTTTCTTGTCTCACTGATGTAATATACTCGTAACTCGTAAGTTTGCGGATAGCTGCGTGTTACTATTTGATACTGTAACAACTGGGCAAACTTGAACGACTGTAATTAAAGATATGACCCTTAATATTCCATAAACTAGTTTGCATCCCAACATACAAAAATGTAATGACTACTATATAGGTATTATATAATATACAATATATACAATAATATAGTGATCACTAATTACGTCAGTGCTCATCATTGTCGTTTTAAACTTTAAAGATTACGATGGTCCGTGGTTATTTATAATATAAAACTATTAATTTTAATTACAAAAAAAAAACAATTCATGGTACAGGGAGAGGCATTAATGCGTAAGTTAGCAATATATAGCTATATAGTATTAACTCTGGTTGTATATAAGCGTCGTGTATTTTTTACTATCATGAAATCTGTTATTTGTTATCCTGTGGAAATGTAAAAAAAACTTCGGGTTAAAGTTTTTATAAGCGTTATGTATTTCTAACTATCGGGAAATCGCTTATTTATGTGCATAATTATTAGGTGACATTAGTAAAGACACCTATCGACATACAAAAGAATTAAAATGTGAAAAAATTGATTCATGTTAAGATTATGCTTAAATAAATAAAAAATAACACATTTATGCCACCGGTTCTCCGACTATAATAACAGGGCGGTCAAAATATATTTAACGTGAAATTGTGTTAACAGGAACCTTTAATAAATAAATTGTATGTCCATTACTGACATTCATAATAATTGAGTTATTTATGACGATTCAATTGCAGCTTGCACATTTGACCAATTGTGTGACCGTTTGTTTCCATGGTAGCGAATGTAGAGTATTGTCACTACCAGATACATTGGTAGTAACAATGTGTGTGTGTGTGTGTGTGTGTGTGTGTGTGTGTGTGCGCGCGTGCGTGTGTGTGTTTTTTTAAATGGACGGGGAAAAAAGTCAACGGAATTAAACATTTCTTCTTTCTTTAGGTTTTGGCATTCATGTTAGTATACTGCCATTAGTCAGGTAGAAATTTGCATCAAATTTACCAAAATCGGGATTAAATTATAATTAGTCACGAGTCGTCGTCAATAAGTCATGTCAGGTCTAGGGTAAAGCCGTGGCCTCATAACTCAAGTTCATATAGTGAGATTTGGCGGCAACGAGGAAATACACGATACGCTTGTTTCTTAATGATTATTTAATTTGTGCACTTTCACTAAACATATTATACGAAATACCACCAAAATTGACTAATTTCACTCAACATAAACACGAAATTCAATAATTATGAACAAACTTCGACCATCTTTTCTCTCGATGGCGCCAGAACTACCTATGAAGCATTTTTTTTTGGAAAATATAATTTAATTTGACACAAAATATTATACGAGTACATATTTTTTTAACTTTTAAAACATAGTCCGTATAAATTGACCCCTTAATTTTATATCAATCGTTAAATATGCTTAAACCTTGATAAGACCTATAGCAAAAAACGCAAAAAAAAGAAACCTTTCTAACGTGTTTACAAATAAGGATCGTTCTAAGCGACTTTCAAACCAATCATAGCTTTTCGACAGACGAATATTATATGACCTTTATGTCTAACTAAAAAAAATATTCGTATAATACAGATGCTGTGTATTATCAGTATTTTTAAAAACATTTAAAGCGTTTTTTTCTACTGGAAAAATAATCAAGCTTTCAATCACTTTGGCACAACTTATAATTTTTTGACCTGTTATTAGGTTTAGCGAATATTAGCGAAATATAAAGCTTGTTGAGGTTAGCTTACCCGCATTGCATTTACTCGCACTTTACCTATTTCTGCCATCATCATTTGCAAGAGGCATTTAGTACTAACGCAAGTATGGATTAACATAACAGCATTAGGTTTGCAACGCATCGTTAACATGAGTGTTTAGGCAAATTGTAGTTCAAAAATCCATCAGGAAATCTATCTGCATGATATTTTAGCTTTAAGCCACAATTAATTAAAACCAGTCAACAAAATATGTAATAAATAAGCGCAGTAAAACTATACCGACTCCAACTATTTCAATGGGTATCAACGTCGCGATTTGATACTTCTTTCTTATTCTAAAAAAGAACTGTCAAAATCGTTTGACTATTGGCCGAGTAATCATGTAACAAATTTACAAAAAAAAAATAATCAAATTGAGAACCTCCTTCTTTGGACTTGGTTGGTTCTTTGTCTTTGACTTAACAAACATAAATGTTTACCAAAAAATTTTGATGTCACAACCAATTCAAATACGTGAAATCAGAATATAATTTTAGTACCAAAAGAGCTGTCACATTCGTACGCACATATCATGCGTCATAAAAACCGGGACTCTTTGTGGACGACAATAAAACAGAATTGGCCCTGCTCTAATGACAATAAATATTTTACGACTACACGGAATGGGGTTATTGACACTGAGGTATTACGTGATACTTCGACATGGAAGTATGAGGAAGTGATAATCAAGGGGTTAATCTTGTTGGAACTTATACATAAGGAGTCGGTTTAGTAAAAGGGAAATATTTCTTTTATGGGATAAGACGGCGAACTAGCGCATGGTTCTTCTGATGATAAAAGACAACTGTGGTTCTTCTGATGACGAATATAGGCTATAGACAACATAGATGTTACAGGTGCGTCTCTGTCCTCCTACAAAGATACTCGTATTAGTGCTATGTGTAAGTGAACCGTCTACAAAACTTTACAAACTGGAACAAAAAATAGTCTCTTATTTTCACCGAGCCCTAACTCATTTGCATGTTAAATTTTGCTGTTGTAGGTGTGAATGTTAAAGTATAACCAAATAAACATAATGTATCCATACACCACACATTTCATATTAACAATAAGGTTAGGATATGCTTCAGTTTCTCACGGGTTTTCCCACGGTTGCACCCAAAGCCTTGTTTTAATAAATGATGGCCAATGTATTTCCATAGGTAATATTTTACTTAAAGGTGCACAGTTTTTTTCGACCCAAAAAGTGACACCGTCATTTTTAAGCTAAAAGACATCAGCATTTCTATTTGAAACATAAGCTATTTGATAGTTATTTGACCTTTGGCCTAAGAATACTGAAAATTATTAGATTGTTAAAAAAACTTCTACACTACACTATGTTATGGCAATTTCAGAGAGAGGGAGTCATCTCTATCGCATCTTATTTGGTGTTATGATATTTTAATACGATAATTTCGATGATACTAAAGGCTTTATTGATTTTAGTATTTATTTTTTTACTTTACTTCTTATCTGAAGGATGTCTAACCTACACAGAAATGTATTTTGGTTCAAAAGATATTTCTTCAAAAATCAGGTTCTACCTCCATGGAAGTTTGAAGCAATTAGCTTAAAACAAATATCTTTGGGTTGGCATCAGATTTTTAAATTAATAACTTGAATGGTTAATTTATTAGCCTTCCCAATTTAAAATTATATTTAATTCCTTTACAAAGACCACAAAATTTACTTTGCAAGTAGTAAAATATTGGTGGCCATACCTAAATAACTGTAAGTATATTATTAAGTAATATTTCACTCGAATAATGCTGCAGATAGAAACAAATCTTACAACTATATAATTTTTAAATACCATATTTTGACTAACACTAGTTGTAAATCCTGCAATCTAGATAACTTATTTAAAAATATTTATTTCACCAGCTTTTCCCTGTGTTGGGCCAGGCTTCTTTGTAGAATAGACCATCTGCCTTCCTTGCCAGGCAGCTCGTAAAAGGCGAGCATAGGCTCACCGTCATTAACACCGTGACATCTGACTAGGTGGTAGAGTTTAGCAGCGACTCGTCCGGATTGGTACCACCGCCTTACCTATTCCTGCCGCCATAACGTCATGACTTGTTCCGGTTCGGAGGGTAAGGTAGCCGGTAAACTTACTTTTGCTCGAGGCCTAACATCCCGGCCTCAGGTTGACCACGCACCATTACCACCTTTGGTGTCTCTAGGCGGCGTGAATTTCTTAACATCAGGAAATCCGTCTGCTTGTTTGCCTTCCAATATCATAAAAAAAAAGCTGGCGATGGGGGTGTCACACATGTTATTATTATAACAGATGAAAAAAATACAAAAAATAAGAAAGTGGATATCTTTCAACACCTTTATTACACAAATAATGCTTTCGTATTCCAAAACAACTCTTTGTCTTTATTTCAAAACAGTTAATGTTAATATGGCTCAGGCGACATTTTTGGCAAGTGTCAAAGTGTTTATAAACATGAAAGAGAGAATTAAAGTAATAACATTCAAATGAACAAGGAAAAAATATTTTTAAAACGTCGCGTCGTTGTTGGAGAAATTGGTGTTACCATAATTTGTAAATAAATTGAACACACTGTGGAATATAAAGTGTTTTTTTTAAATTAAAGCTCCAATTTAACGTAGCCTTAATTTTTACTAAAGTCATTTTTTGATTTATTTTGCCAAATATTTGATGTTTGTACAGAATATATAAGAAATGATATGCCTATGTTCAGCAGTGGACGTCCTCCGGCTGATGATGATGATGATTTTTTTTAGTGTTTTAATGTGATCAGACGGACATATTACTGGTGTGTCGCTATCTAACAGCCGGATCTTAAGACCATGTGAACAAGTCTACCGGCTAATCTGTCTTCCTGCACAGAACACGACAATAGCTAGCACTGATTGTGGCAGCAAGAATAGGTAAGGTGATTGTATCAATCCAGTCGGCATATTGTTCTGACTGAGGCATAGATTAAACAATCCAGGAACTACCAGCAGGCGATGGGGTCGTCACATCCCGACGCCCCAATATATATATATATATATATATATACCTGGCGGTGAATAAAAGCGACCACCTATCTTGCACTCAAATATTCATTACCATTTTTATCAACCAGATATTTCCTCTAACTACAACAAATTAAAAAGCAATATCTAAAAACCGTTTTTTCTTAATTTTATAGTCAATAAAGTTAAGAAAATGAAGTCATAAAAGTGACTTTATCGGTAGTTATATAAGAGATACACATCCTCCGGCATCGTATTACTTAAGCGTATTATTAAATGACATAAAACTCGAACGTGTTAGGAATTACTAAAAACAAGGTCATGGGCGAAAAATGATACCTACTTACGAGTAACTAACTACAAGAGATTTATTTGCCCGTGTGTACCTAAGAAAAAAAATCCTGAATTTGTCCGTCTATCCCTTGTGTCATTTCCGAAATAAAAATTTTTGATCCGTCTTTGAAAATTACTTGTTTTTACTATTCAAAATCAGGAAGAAACTACTTTTTTTAAGATTTCGATATTTTGTCGTCTATGTACTCAATCCAGCCCTAGGAAGTTATGCTCTATGATATAAAAATAAAAGAAGTTTTAAAATCGCTGAGAAATAGATTAACATACTAAAAATTATATCGATAGGAAACAGAAGCAGAAAAAACTACAATAATATTATCAGACAATTATTATTAGACAATAAAATTGTTACTTGTGCACGTGGACTTTTTTATAAACAACTAACGGATCGAAAGCGCGGCCATACACTGAGAAGATCTCAATGTATGGCAAAAGAAACTCAGCGGGGCTGTCTTTTTTTTAAATTAACTGCGATTTTTTATGTTTGACGACGCATAACTTTCTTCAAAGTTGTTCAATTTTCTATCTTGATTCCTTCTGCACGAGATAGAGTATTGGTCTTTGGCCTACCACCATCATAGAAAAGTTAGTTCATCTTTTTGTTGAGGTATTGTTTACTTCGATGCTAAAATCTTAAAATTGAAATCAGATTTGACGCGTTTTTGTGCGTTTAAACTTTATATCACTACATGGTAAAAAACGAAGCCGCTGTCCGCTGTCAATGCGTCAATGTCAAATGCGTAGTTTTTAAAGTCTGCTTAGATCTTTAAAAACTACGCAACGAATTTGGACGCAGTTTTTTTAATAGATAGAGTGTTTAGAGAAGATGATTTACAAGTATAATAATATAGAAGCTCGTCCACCCGTGCGAGGATGGGACGGGCTGGTAGTAAATATATATGAAGAGGTAGCCTATTTATTACAAAATAAATTCAAATCTGTTTAGTCGTTTAATAAAATACAGCCTTTCAAATAAACTATATTTATGTTACATAGTTATCACACAGATTTCTCCAAACAACAAATTCAATAGCAATCCAGCGACGATAATTTTATAGGCACTAAAATTTTAAGTGGATAATTTAAAAGTAATCATAAAAGTCGCTTTATTGTAATTTGAATAAGAGACGATCCATAAAAAAAACATTATATACTCGACAAAGTGTTGGACAGAGAGAAAGCAAGTACACCAGCTTTTACAGCTCTGAGACAAAATGTGCTGGATAGTGACAGATATTGCATACTCCGAACGAATAAGCACTAAAGTAATTTACTTGGTAGGTAAATGTAAAGAATAAATACAGAAGAAGCACTGATGAACAAAGCGCAAGTAAACGTGAATATTAAGATATGTAGCAAAGGGTCAAATTGCGCTGAGTGAATAGAGTCAATTTACTCAAAAACTCAAAAAAATCAAAATTGAAAATTATGACATTGTTTGATGGCTCATATAACGCTGAGCGTAGCTAAAACAATTATCACGACCACTTCAATATATGTAAAAAATAAAAACCGCCGTGGTATAGACAGATAGCTATATATCAATAAGTGATGCCAAAACTTTGGACCCCTTCTTACGAAAATTGCGCTGACGCAGGAGTATGAAATTTAGCACACTTATAGTTTATGTGTAGGAGAAGTTCAGAACGCTAATATTTTTCAATAATAATGCTTATAAAGAACATTAAATCAATAAATAAAACATTACCCACACTACCATGCATTTGACAAATGCAAACAAATATATTGATGTTAACGATAAAAGATCACAGATGGCGCACTAACTATTTAGGAAACAAAGTAGTTGGTCTTGAGAAATGAAGGTGGCGTTCTAATCAACAAAATATTATTAAAATTTCGACCAATGGGTGACCACTAGTTTTATAAAAACCACAAAATAGTAACGGAGCTATTTCTATTGATGACATAGTCATTGTGTAGGTAGGATTCGGCAAGGCAGTGGAATCCTTACCTGGGCAAATTTCTGCATAGCCAGTGCTAGCAGTCTACCGCCAGTGTCTTGTTAGTAATGGCGTATATTTTAACCTGTGCTCGCTTCTTACGAGCTGCCTGGTAGAGAGGCAGATGGTCTATTTACTTAGTGGACCCTGAAAAAGAGACGCGATAGACTAAAACGCACATACTACCTGACTAATTCGAAAGGGAATCGGCATGAAGATATGTATTAATATGTGTGTGCGCCTAAAAGACACACCCACCCCACGCTCATATGTAGACAGCCACGTCATATTAAGTGTAAATAATCTCATATTTTCATTTCTTAAAAATATACTCCATATTTAAACGAAAAGCTCTCTATTGGGATCAATTAAAATCTTGGGTTAAAAAGTAAATACAAATTTTTTATAACAAGTTATGAGACATGAGCGACAACATATTTTTCTTATCTTTCATTATAACTGCCGATATACGAACAAGCGGACCAATCAAAGATCAAACACATCATCTTTTATAAAATTTGTAGGACTTGTATCTTGTAACAAACTTATCTTGTAAATAAACAATTGTCAATTTCGTTCTCACTCAAGCTTAATGTTCAAAACTAGCATGTTAGTGTGAATTTTAGCGCTTAACGTAGTCTGAAACTTGCTACGTGCTCATTATCTAATCCGGGTTACTATATGCGTTTGAAGATTAAACAATCTAGATCACATTGAACATTGTTTTTTTGTTTTCATTTCATTGCTGATAAAATCGCAATAGCAAAATGATTACAATCGGAATTAAATAATTCTTGCCTCAAATAATAATTTTACCCCGCTTCAGCTTGTAAATTATTCACCACGTTAAGATATCGTTTCTATCCTCGTTGCCTAGATCGCGACAAAACGCTTATAATACTTGGAACTCAGTAAGTCTTGTCACTTTTTAATCAATATTTCCGCTTCAGCTTGTAAAATATATATCCACGTTGTAATATCGTTTCAATCGTCACTGACTAGATAGCGCTAATTGGTCGTTTGAAACGCACCGCTAATGCGCTGGAGTAATAAATCCTGCTCGATCAACGACCCTACGCTACGATCAGGATGGATCGTAACCAAGAATATATTCCCCATTCATTTTTCTCGAAGGCTTTCAGTGTGGGTATGAAAACTGAACGGATTTCTTTAACACACACGACGGCGTGAAAAACTGTAAGTAATAATAAAAGAGCTACTGACCCCTCTGGCTACACGCGACGCAGAAAGCTAGGAATTTTCAAAATAATAGTTTACTGTCCGCTGATCATAAAACTGCAACAGCCTGGCAAAACGTCACGTTTTGTTTTTATCCAACTTGCATAAAGCTGCAATATATTCACTTGAACTTCTATAACAAAATTGCCAGGAGATTTTGATGGGTCCAAATACGTGCCAAGTTGGACCGTAGCTGGCGCCGGGTGATAATTCAAAACCCGTTCGCACAAGGCTGTAATTTTGAATAATTTTATTTAATTTTAATATTCTTTCCGTAACGTGAAGAAGAGTGAAGAATGAATTAAACTGACAGCCTATTCTACCGGCCTTAAGTGTCTAGCAGAACAGTATAACATAGGAATGAGAGCTACTAAAACATCCGACTATACCGGTATTATGACTATCCCGCAGAAAAAAATAACAAAAATCCTAGCTTTGTGCTTTTAATCCAGGTTAGTCAGAGGGTTCAATATCTCTCTGTCAATTTATGTCATTTTATCATAAGAAATCGCATCACGAAACTTATGAAATGTAAGAAAATATAGTTTATTTTCGAAACAGTTACAAATTATTTATTTGGATAAAGTTAAATAAAAATACATTGTTTATACAAAAATGTGTTTGTTATTTAACATGTAAGTTTCGTTTTCACGTCAAAACGGATAAACCGTATGTGCCATATTCAGAACGTTAACGGATGGACGATATTAGGTAATAAATATAAATAACACAAAATCAGACCTGGAAGAATAATAGAGGTTAAGTATTTCTTTTTAATTCCGTGACCCTAAGTAGGGCAAAAATTGTTAATTCAATAGTGAAACTGCGGCTAGGAGTAATAAAATCTACAAGAAAGTCTACTACATACGCTACGATTCAGACCGAAACATGTCACCATTATGGCGACAGGAATAGGTAAAGCGAAGAATCTTACCCGGGCAAAATACACAGCACGCTATCACTAGTGGTCTTGTGGGTAATGTCCCGTCTGACCTATGTTCGCTTCTAACGAGCTGTAATTTTCAAACGCTACATTTTTGGCAGTAAATTTTTAAACAACACACTCTCAACATTAATTTATGCTTTAGATTAATTTCATCCGGACAAAAAATGTAAGACAAAGTAACATTACTGATGCGATGTGTCATTTATTACGAACAGTGTCACGGGTAAAACAATTTAATTTGCTTTTATATCCGCTCATTAGGAGGAGCAGATTGGCATTTCGAAATGATGACACCAAGTTCTGATTATAAGCATCGAGATATCCGTTGGTTGTATATAACTCCTTACTAATATTATAAACGCGAAAGTCTGTCTGTCTATACTGCTGTACCTGTTTTGATTAAATTTGATACACACCAAAAAATTGAAGCAAACATTTTTTGTCCGCTTTTTATGGCCCATGTTGATCCAGGCTCCTTTGCAGAATAGACCATCTGCTTTCCTGCCAGGCAGCTCGTAAAAGGCGAGAATAGGCTTACCGTCGTCGTTAGCACCGTGACATTTGACTAGGTGGTAGAGTTTCGCAACGACCCACCCGGATTGGTACCACCGCCTTACCTATTCCTGCCGTCATAGCGTCATGAAGTGTTCCGGTTTGGAAAATAAGGTGGCCGGAAAACTTACTTTTGCTCGAGGCCTAACATCCCGGCCTCAGGTTGGTAGCGCACCATTACCACCTTTGGTGTCTCTAGGCAGCGCGAATTTCTTACTATCAGGAAATCCTTGTTTGCCTTTCAATATCATAAAAAAATGCGCGCACGGAGGAGTATGAGATAAGGTAAAAAAGATAATGAACAATAGAACCTTAATAATGTTTGAACATTATATTTTAATAATTGATATTGAATAACTTATGATTAAAATTTATTATGGTCGAATTTCGACAAATAGTCGACTATGGTCGGTATACTCGTGGTATAGTTAACGACCTCAGATCAAACAAAGCCTTTTTTGAAAGCTCAACTGCAAAACATTCAACCCCTTTTTACTCCACAAAGGGGTTGAATGTTTTTATGAAAGTCATAACTATTCTACGCTAACCGCCAGTAATTAATAAACTCGTTTTGTTTCCAATTTATATTAGCAAAAATAAGACACAATTGTTCTTCTCTAAACAACTAATTTAAACAGCCCATACAACGCTAGTTTTTAAAAACATATTTGTTAAATAGAAGTATACTTGAGTTTCGACTTGGATTTGTTTGCGTTTTCGCTGCGGACAATTGTTTACTTTAAGTTTACTTTAATAAGAAATTAAAACTAGAAGAAATCACTACTTATTTATTTTATTTATTTAAATATCTTCACGCCCTGAGACGTAGTCTTAAGATGTAGCCAGACACCCACTACCAGAACCACTAGAATAACATTTAATTAGAAAGTTTCAAAAACACGATGTCGTTTTGTTGCTCGAGCCGGGGTCGAACCCGGGACTTCGTAAATTTAAGTTCGACAGCCGCACCGCTAGACCATAGAGGCGATCAAGTATTTATTTAAACTTCAATATACACAAATAAATTATTGTAAACATAAAAGGCGAATACATCCTTTTATTTTATTCTAATACGTTGTGACTTGAAAAAACTTGTAAAAAATAACTAAGCTTAAAGTTAACAATCAAGGATAAAAGGTTATTGAAATAAATGGTTATTGTTTAGTCAGTACATTACCCCGTAGCACCCAAGTATAATGTAAATATGTATCTCCAGTAATCAAAACCCACATACAATGATTGTCCAACCTCAAACAAAACGATTGACAGACACAATGCAGAACCAATTTTCCAGATCACTAAACTAAATAATTCCAGCAATTTCAGTTCCAATGTGTACTTTCAGGTCTCAGATTATAAATATATATTGGCAACTTAATCACAATACAAATATGAAACAGTATGGAAACACGTACAAGTCTTCGTAACGGTACACTCACTCAAACATACACCCTAAGCGGTTTTCCCGGTGTGTCGAGTGGTAACGTTGTAATTTTTTCTGCGATCTTGCTTGTTTGCTTGGATTAAGCAACGTTATTACAGTAACTGCTTATATAATTTGCAAACTACATAGTAATTGCAATCCGATTCATTGATCACTACAGAACAGTATAAAAAAATAACATGACAAACCTTCAATGCACTGTAGATAAGTATTCTATCAACTAGGCTTATTGTCCATACTGTTATATATTTGTACTGTGATTTAATTAAGAGGTTTGCCAATTATTAAATCAGTAGCACTGCTAAGAATTAGAAAATCCTACTTAAAGTAGTGTTTCTGGATAAATCTAAAAGACTCATTTAAAGCAAGGGTGATTAGACTGCATAGCTTAGTATCCTCATCTTGAACCCCGACATCACTTTCTATCAGGTCCCCGCCCCTCCCGTTGATGGTAATATAATTATTTAGGTTACTAGACTAGAGTTCAGTCTGTCATAATTAGATATTAGTGCTACTACGGAAAAGCTCGCTAGGATTGTTACCTCCGGCTTTCCTATGCCTGCTGCAGTAGTTAAGTTGTTTCTCCGATGAGCTAAAAAGTTAGACTATGTTATATGGTCTTTTTACAGTTAAGACTATCCACATGATGAATTTTGTTGCGATCGGTTCAGGTGTCAAAGTATGACTGAATAATAACATGTCTAAACCTACAGAAACATTATACCTACTTATGCGTTTACGAGCTGATTAACCAATTACAACTAAACGATCCCTGGATTTTGTCAAAAGATATAACAAATATTACTAACAGCCGCACTCAAAGACGTCAAGTATTTTTTAATCAGTCATTAAGTCGACATTTTCCATGTAAATTTGTGAGTGAATGACAAATTAAATAAAAAAATAAAAGACGTCTCGTCTGCGGCCGTAAGATTAACTTTTCCGTAAGGTAAGAGTATCTGCTGGTTTGGAAATGTAAAAAAAAAGACAGTCGAAAAATTTATAAAGCAGATATACAATGATAATGTGGATGGATGTAGGTACCCGGGGAGACCTAGGTTGACGAACCACGGTCAAATAACTCGGGTGTTATCAGAGGGTGGTTTCAATAGTCTCCGAAACAGGCGTGTTTGTATGAAAAGAGTAATGAATGTGGAAGAAGCTAGGTTTACCAGGATCGTGAGGTTTTGTACTTGATACTCTCTGCCTAACTCGTAATTGAGACTTGGCGGGAAGATATGTATGTATGTTTAATAACGTATCTGAATTAGAGCACTCTACATACCTATTTGAATACTTTTATTTGATTATATTGGAAGGTAAAGAAGCAGACGGATTTCCTGACGGTAAGAAATTCACGCCGCCTAGGGACACCAAAGGTGATAATGGTCAAATGTAACGGCGTTAGTGACGGTAAGCGACTGCTCACCTTTCACGACCTGTCTGGCGGGAAGATAGTGGTCTATTCTGCAAATTCTTCTATTCACGGACCAACACGGGCAACAGGAGAACATGCAGTAAGCATTACAAGTATTTGATCCTCTTACAATACTTTTAAGTACTGTGAAGGTGACCTCCTTTGCTTGCTTGTATGCTTTCGTTGCTTTCTATTCCTATCACACTACACACTATACACACAAAACAGCATAAAACTATTTTCTAAAGTTAACTCAATTCTAACGTTGAAGAAGAAATAACATTTAGAAATAAACCACGAAATGTCAAGGCGCCGACATTTGTGTCTTTTTGCAAAAGGGCATCGTTACGCGTGCCGTCGACAGTTAAACGACACTATTCCAACAATTTTATTTGCCTTAAGTTCATTCTGTCTGTATATATCGGGAAACTTCGTATTTATACCTACGAATCTTATCCTAGAAATGCAAATGCGAAAGTTGAGGATGGACGGATATTTGTCACTCATTCACACAAAAACTATTGAACGGATTAAGATGAAACTTCACAATCATGTAGTTTACATATCAAAATGATACATATACATATTTTCACGGGATAAATGTCTAACCAAGCAGATGGCACTCCTTAATGTTAAAAACAACTATGGCTGTTGTAGGTGCGTCGCTATCATTTAACCGAGGTGTTAGGACTATTGTGCAATCCAGTCGGTTATCCTACTTTATGGGTCGAAACGTGACACTATTATGGCGACAGGATTATTCCTGTAACGTGGTGTATCCCTACCTGGGCAAGATGTTGTACAACACTCCACCATCATTGGCCTTTTCGGTGATAACTCATTTGACTTATGCTCGCCTAATGCGATCTGCCAGATGGTCTATATTATACAGAAAACCCGGACCAAGACGGGGAAACCGAAACACCAATTTTATTACGCGCCGTAAGAGCGGACAACACTTAGTGCAATGATAAAACAATCTATAATTATTATTGATTGGTTTACTTTTGTTTAATGCGGTCCATGTATGCAATTGAGAGATCATCGCTCAAGTAGATAAAATAGATTCAGATAAAGTTTCACATAATTACGCCTACGCAGACCTCAATAGCAGCTATATTTGAATAGAATAACCATGTCGAGCACAAAAAGATGAATCGGAATTCGCATTATGTATCTTTTCAACATCGTGTTAGTCATAAAACAAATAAACAAACGCATTATAATACAAAAACCAACTTCAACTTGAATAACTGCGTCAAGTTGAAGTCAAATTCGATAAAGGCCAACTTTAAATCGTTATTATTTATCCTGATGAAACTTAGTTTCTAAACTTATCGTCCATGCTTTTTTTTAAGTTATAGGAAGGCAAACAAGCAGACGGATTTCCTGATGGCAAGAAATTCACGCCGCCTAGAGACACCAAAGGTGGTAGTGGTGCGTTGCCAACCTGAGGCCGGGATGTTAGGCCTCGAGCAAAAGTAAGTTTACCGGCTACCTTACCCTCCAAACCGGAACACGTCATGACGTTATGACGGCAGGAATAGGTAAGGCGGTGGTACCAATCCGGGTGGGTCGCTGCCAAACTCTACCACCTAGTCGGATAATGGTGGAATTCCATTCTAGTCATATTTTTTTTAATTTCACTTGTACATTCCTCAACATATTTTTATTAGGTAATATATTTTAGCCAATCAGTTTCGCTATTTAAGCATAATTAGGGCTATAACGAACACTAAATCATAGTCGACAATGATGCTTAAATAGCGAAACCGGCGAAGATACAATAAAAAAAGTGTGTGTGTACTTATGTACACGCGTTAGAAGTTATACTTCTTCGGCGTAATAAGATGAAAATCTTTTTAAAAACTAAAATGTTATCTATAGCTAACTTCATCATGTCGGTTTTTCGTGACGGTGTGCGCGCGCATCGTAAAAATTTACCCTCATCATTTTTACCAAACGCGCCAAAAGAAGTATAACTTGAATAAAAATACATTGAGGAAAGTACAAAATAATAAAATTAATAAATTAATTCTTGATGAAACTTGAATTATTTCAAAATACAAATACTCAAAAATAGCACGAAATTCGGTTTTTTTATAAGGCGTCTGATGACCGCCCTTTTTTTTTGGTTTTGAGTGTTTTGTATTCAGTAACATTTAGGGTTAAAACGAGTAAATCGATTTATGATTGACTACCCGTGTGGAGTCATATTATATTTCATCCATAATTATTTCTGATCCTATGGTAGTTTTTTTCCAGTTTGTACAATTTCAAATTGCAAAAGTCTTATCAAAATTCGTCTATTAATTTACCTTTGCAGTTGCAGAAACCAACAGACCTAGTACAGTTAAGATTTCCAAAATAGAAGTATTCCAAAATAGAAGAATTTTGGTTTTAATAACTATACAAACCGTCCTAATACATTTAAATATCTTCAATTAGCTCTCATATTATTTTACGACATGTTTATTATATGCATATTATAACACCATCAAATTGTTAATCGCCTCTGTGGTTTATTGGTCCAGTGTAGACATGGCTTCACGAAGTCCCAAGATCGATTCCCGGGTCGGGCAACAAAGAAATCTGTGTTTTCATTGTCCAATAAAAACAATGCTGCTCGGGATTGGATAAATGCCCGGTTGGAAATAAGTTACCCATCTATCACATTGTCAACAGTGAGACTTTTCGACTAGTCTTGGGTGCCCTGGTACGGGCAT
>NJDC01001585.1:63879-87257 GCA_002245475.1 Calephelis virginiensis
AACTTCATCATGTCGGTTTTTCGTGACGGTGTGCGCGCGCATCGTAAAAATTTACCCTCATAATTTTTTCCTAACGCGCCAAAAGAAGTATAACTTCAATAAAAATATATTGAGGAAAGTACAAAATAATAAAATTAATAAATCAATTCTTGATGAAACTTGAATTATTTCAAAATACAAATACTCAAAAACAGCACGAAATTCGGTTTTTTTATAAGGCGTCTGATGACCGCCCTTTTTTTGGTTTTGACTGTTTTGTATTCAGTAACATTTAGGGTTAAAACGAGTAAATCGATGTATGACTACCCGTGTGGAGTCATATTATATTTCATCCATAATTAATTCTGATCCTACGGTAGTTTTTTTCCAGTTTGTACAATTTCAAATTGCAAAAGTCTTGATAAGAAAGACTTTTGCAATTTGAAAAATTTGCAATTGCATTTTTTTGCAATTTTGATAAATTCGTCTATTAATTTACCTTTGCAGTTGCAGAAACCAACAGACCTAGTACAGTTAAGATTTCCAAAATAGAAGTATTCCAAAACTAGTAACTATACAAACCGTCCTAATACATTTAAATATCTTCAATGCTTAGACTTAGCTCTCAAATTATTTTACGACATGTTTATTATATGCATATTACAACACCATCAAATTATTAATCGCCTCTGTGGTTTATTGGTCCAGTGTTAGACATGGCTTCACGAAGTCCCAAGATCAATTCCCGGGTCGGGCAACAAAGAAATCTGTGTTTTTCATTGTCTAATAAAAACAATGCTGCTCGGGATTGGATAAATGCCCGGTTGGAAATAGGTTACCCATCTATCACATTGTCAACAGTGAGACTTTTCGACTAGTCTTGGGTGCCCTGGTACGGGCACACGGATTCTGGTTTGTAGTTCGTGGATACGGCCGTAGAGAAACTTCTTTTATTACCAATGAAAACTTAACTGTTCGGGACTTAATTCAAACACCTGTAACTGGAAATGGATACAGCTATTATTAATAAAAAAGCGATTTCGAAAACCGCGGCGAATTATAGGGCACAGTCCTTAACTTCTTTAACTTCATCTCGGATACGGAGGGATTATTTTATTCTAATCCTGTCAAATAAGAATAAGGCTGAATTTTGATGGATTAAATCCTTGCTGTATGGTAAATCAAAAACTGAAATAAAATATTCAAACAAGTATCTTCACGCTCGTATTTTGGAAGACGTAGACAGAGGTATAGCCAGGGCACCCACGACTAATCAAAGACACAAAGCCCCATAATGTAATAGCCATCCAGGCACTTATTCAATATCGCGCCACGTTATTTTTAATAGAATATTTAAAAAAAAAGCATTTTCTGTTGCCCGCCCCAATATTGATAAGTTAAGTCGAACATCAAACCACTTGATCACAAAGGCAAGAAGAAGGACACATTTATTAAGTTATTTATGATAGATCCAGATATAGACCCGTACACTCGTCGCGCCCACGCATCAACAGTCAACACTAGCTACATTTGAATGGGATCATCTTGAGCACAAAAAGAGCAATCACAATTTGCAATTGTGATTCGCATTATCATCGTGTTAGTCATGTTAGTACACAAAGAACGAGGAAGGTTTAAAACATTCCTTCATTTTTTTAGCCATTAATTGCATCAATTTATTATTGATTATTAGTACGTACCTATATCTTAACCTAAGTATAAATGTCAAATATTTGACAATCAAAGGCATTCAACATGGCAAATTTATAATATATGCGTTGCTCTTCTTTAGGTCAGTATGTTAACCTTAATATCTATCGGCAAGATTACCGCCTACCCTCAGAACCTGAACTCAATAGTGCGTGACAACGTCCTTATTTTATTAAATAATTTAAAGTGTTCACTTTGGTAAAAGCACAAGTTTCGCAAAACCCCTTAAACTTTACACATAAACATTAAAAAAAAAACATTTCTTATTAAAAAATATATCTCCACGTCCATACCCGGAAGAGGTAAGCAGAGGCAGAACCAACGCCATATAGGCGCTAACGACTAGCAGAAAACAAAGTCCCACAATGAGAGAGGTGGCAAGCCTATCGCTAACCGGGTACATACCGAATAACGTAATTTTTATCAGCAGAATTGAAAATACACATTTTAATTTTTTTTGTGGCCTACTCGGAAATCCAACCGGGAACTGAAGAAGTCAAGTCACAAAGTTGATAAAAAAAATAATAATGTTGACTATATAAATAACATTTTATTATTTGTCGACCAATAAAATGGTGAGCGCCATCGGACGCACTTAATAATCGTGTGTCAACTTTAGAGATACGTTGCGGAGCAATAATATGTCAGTCACAAATCCGCTCGCTGTGACTTTACGTTGCTCCCTAAATCCCTAAACAATAAATACCATATACCAAAGATCACTTTAAAATGGTATTTCTGTGGCCATACAGTCATGATAACGAATTATCTCTGTCAAACCACATTAAATTTACTGCCAGTTTGACATTAAATATAATTTTTGACTTGACTTTGACACATGATGCGTAACCGTTGCGATGCGATATGTCAAAATTACAAGCTCGCTGGCGGCGAAGCATGTCGCCGGGCCTTGTATGCATCAAATGTGTTCACAATACGATTACAAAAAGACGTTACTGAGTGCATACGGGTAGGAAATGCGAACTTATCGTCGCTTTACTTTGATAATAAGAAAATATGGAGGAGGTTTCGTTTTCAAGGTACTTATTGTTGTTTTGAAGGTATGTTTTTTGTTATCTTTCTTTTATTATTGATACAATATTTTCTAAAGTTGAAGTTTTACTGCAAAATTCAGATGTATTTCTTCAGCTGTCACGACTAAAGTGACTTTTGATTTCGATATCATTTTGAGAATTGTCTGATTTTGTACCAAACTGGAATTTTCATAGCATTCCAGACATCGTATCTAGACCTCATACAAATCCTGCTAGTCATAATAACAATAATAGGTTCAAAAACGAATAGGATACTATTTTGAATAAAGAGAAAACTTTAAAGGGTAAGGAAAATTTCAACATTGGAAAATTATCTTAAAACAATATGTACTACAACAGATTTTAATTTTTGTTGTTAATCAATAAAAAATGGTATAGTAGATATATTGTGTTAAGTAAACTATGAGTAGCACATATTTTTAATACTGACATTTTGAAGCAAAATGAGTCTACATCGTTAAGAGAACAGCATAAATACCAGTCACCTGCTTCGTCAAAAATGTAGTAGAATATTATAATGAGATGCAAACACTCCACGAAAATCGAAACATGCAAAATACTTGGATGTGGTTACAAAACGAATGCTTCATCCACTTACACCATTATCTGCCACATGCTAAATCAGCTTTGATAAGTCCCTTATTTTATTTATGTAAACTTAATATGTAAAAGGTGATTATAGAAAGTCGAAAAAAAGAGCGGTTCTGCATATGTTAAATATCGACTGTACGCAAAAGCGCAAAACAACAATACAAATATGAACCAGTATGGAACTTTTATAATCAGTGTTAATTATTAAATATCAATAGTGTTTTCCAAAATTGCAATGCTCTTTATTCAATGTATTTCTGTTTACAGAGTTTAAAATTGATGGAGAGAAAATGATGAAGATGTATTTACAATGCATCTGATAACACTGACCTACTGACTATAGATTGGAAGAAAAACATAAGCGAGTAAAACCGCCGGAACAGACAAGTATCTTGTGGAGTTTTGATTATGACTACTGTTTCAAAGTTGTACAATGGAAAAACGCTTGAATTTTTGGACAGAAACGCTTCAAATACAAGCTTTTATGTTTCCGCATTAATACTAAAATCAAAATGTCCTGCCACACCACCCAGACGCTAAAACGTCACTTAAGAGTTAAGACACAAACCACAGTGTATAAATATAGAATGCTTAATAAATGAGCGTTGTTAGTAGATTTATGAAACTGTAAAATAGATTTGTTTGATATTCCGACAACAATCTAAATAAACAGTTTATTTTAGAAAATACTTGTAACTCTTTAGGGATTACAACTGCACATTCATGTTTGGGTTCAGCATAATCAACATTTAATGTTATGTTATTATCATATCAGATAATTAAAAAAAATGTCAGTACTTACAGACTTCTTAAGTGATTATGTAAAATATTTTTTTCATCTTTACCTAAAATAGCTAAACAATGAAAGGATCCACTATTAATAGAAAAATATCAACTTTTTTGATGCACATTAAAGTAAGTTGATTGGTATACTAGTATGTATATTAAAAGAAGACAAGCAAACAACTAGCAATGATTAATAACTTTTTTGAAGTAGTATCTTCACACCCATGTCGCCGAAAGGGTAGGCAGAGGCTCAACCACGGCACCCACGACTAGTCAAAGACACTAATGCCCGATTTCACCAAGAGACCCATATTTAGGGGATCTTTCAACGTGTTTTAGGGGACGGTTTTATATTGAAACAGTCCCGTAAGTAACGTTAAAAGGTCCCCTAAAGTATAGGGGCTCTTGGTGAAATCTGGCATAGGTCCCACAATGTGATAGGTGGCAAGCCTATTGCCAACCGGGCAAATATATTCAATCCTGGGCCACATTTATATTAGAACATTGAAAATATACATTTTTTCATTTTCAATTTCATTTCCCCCATTTTGGGGGAAAAATCTAACGTTGTCAACCCAGTCAATTCAAATTTGTTTACTAATGTCATCACTCAGTATTTTTTATTTAAATACCGTCAGTTTGAGGAAGACAATTAAATGGTATTATTTTCTACAAAACTTCAGTTATAGTCCTGATGATGCTTGAATAGTGAAACCGGTTGGCTAAAATACAATAATAAAAAAATATTATGGAAAGTACAAGTGTAGTTAATAAATCATTTTCTAATCATTTTTGTCGCCCGACCCGGAGATCGAACCCGGGACCTCAAGAAGTCAAGCCCGACGGTTGACCGTTAGACCGGATAGATAGTAAACTTGGTGGCAATTTTGTTGTGCACCCAGTAAACTAATTTTAAGTTAAACTAATGTAAGAACAATGTACTTAAAAATGTCGCACCTTGTTAAGACTGAATCAGTCCAAGCATGTGGGAATATAACACAGCATATCATTTGTGAGGAATTCCATAACTCACGCATAATTTCTACATAATTATTTTAATAGCGGAAATTAGCTTGAAAGACTAACATCCTGCAACCTCCGTTATAACGAGCCAGGAGTAGGAAAACTATTCAAGTGCTAGTCGAACTCGCACGCAAAGGATTCCTTAGCACCTATTTCCAAAGTGTTAAACAAATGTTTATTTAAACTATATTATGTATATCGATACAATGTATATCGATTACTTATTTAAAAAATAATTAATCATTTACACTTAATAGTTAGAATTTATAACGAGCCAACCATTGTAATGCAGAAAATACAACAATAGATGGTTGAGATAAAAAATACGATAAAGTACGATACAAAGATAAAGAGAGTAAGAAATGTTCAGGTCGTAATTAAAGGTTACAAGAGAGAAATGTGAGTTTTATTCGGGACAAGATAAAAAATAGTATCTTAAAGCCCACATCTCCAAAGTGTAAGGCAGAGGTACAGCTAGCCGCAGACACTAAGTCCCACAATGTGACAGACATTTGACAATTCAAATTAAACAAAACAAAGAACATAAATACGCCAGAAACTACTGTATACCCCAGTTTTAGGTGGCAACCATTTAAAGTTGGAACACTAATAATTAAATATTCGAAACCGGCGTGTTTGTATGAAAAGGGTAATGAAGGTAAAAGGAAGCAAGACATGTTTGTCAGGATCGTGAGGTCTGGCACACGATACTCTCTGTCTACCCCGTAAGGGACTTGGCGTGAAGATTTGTATGTATGTACTAATAATTAACAGCATTTTAAAACAGGAAAACTGTAAAATTCGACTTAGACTATGACAAGTCTTCCACGTACACAAAAACTAAGTATTTTCCTCGACTTTGGAAATCCATCGCCAGATCCAGATTCCAAACCCAAATTCAATGAAACCACCTCAAAAACTGTACGCTATTTCAAAAAAAAAATTACAATCAGTTCAGAAATGACGAAGAAATCGATTTACATTCAAACAGAAGACAAAACCGAGACAGATCTGTCAGGATCATGAGGTTTCGCACTCGATACTCTCTGCTTGGGACTTGGCGTGAAAATATATATGATGTACGTATGGAACTCTTTTCGTGGTCAATTAAAAATAGTCATAAAATCTGTAAAAGATAATAAGGTTACGTTCTACCTATAAACTAGAGATCTCGAAAAAAACAACCACAAGATCTATACATGACATTACATTATCCAGACTACAGGTCCTATTGGCTAACGAGTATGGAGATTCAATTTGTATAATCTGTGAAGTTTATCAACAATCTATCAACAGGCCGGTGATCGGCAATTTGTATGCAGTATAAATTGTCGTTATTATATTAATAATGACTAAACTATTACCAGGAACGAGATTCCCAACGAGATGACGGCCGCTTTTAAAGTAACTTATTATTTTTTCATTATATTATACTATGTAACTTTAAAGTTAAATAATTAAGTGTAACTAGTGTTCGCCGTTGGTCGAAATTCGACCATAATAAATTTTAATATCTTGTTGATAAGAACGCCATCTTCATTTCTCAAGACCAACTACTTTGTTTCCAAACTGTATGGTGCGCCATCTGTGATCTTTTATCGTTATCATAATATATTTGTTTATTATTGAAAAATATTAATGCTCCTGCGTCCGCGCAATTTTCGTAAAAAGGCGTCCAAACTGTATAGATATCTTGTAATTATACGTTTCTTAATTTTAAAACATGCTGAAATTCCATAATAAAGTATCTTCACGCCCCTATCACCGAAGAGGAAGGCAGAGCCACAACCAGAGCACCCACGACTAGCCGAAGACACTAAGCCCCACAATGTGATAGGTTGCAATCCTATCGCCAACCGAGTACATATCTAATCCCGAGCAAATTTTTTTTAATTAGAAATTTGAAAAAAAAAAAAAACAAATTTTCTTTTTGTTGCCCGACCCGGGAATCTAACCCGGGACCTCATGCAGTGCAGTCCAACACCTGGACTGCTAGACCACAAAGGTGAAAAATTCCGTAATAAATTAATCAAGTACACTTCAATTACATAGGACATTTTCATTATTTCGTGTAAATTGGTCTTCATCAAGTATAAAATATATCCTACTAGCTGTCTGTTCCGGCTTCGCTCGGATGGTAATTTTTTTAATCATAAATTGGGATGTAAGCTATCCTATCTTTCAAGTTGGATCAAACTGCATACAGTGTGCAAATCTGATTCAAATCGGTAAAGTAGTTTAGAAGTCCATCGCGGACAAACAACGTGACACGTAATTTATATATATTAAGATAAGATAGACGGTAGTAGGTATATTTTCCACTTGGAATAGTCCACTATTTTCACAATTTAACTTAATCACTCATCTTATGTTATCGCCCTGTGTGGTCTAGCGATCCGGCGTCGGACTTGACTTTTGAGGTTCCGGTTCGATTGATCCCTGGGTAAGGCAACAAAAAAATAAGGTTTGGATATGTGCGCCTAGTTGTGCTTTTGCCTAGCCCTTCGGGGATATGGGCGTGAAGTTATTTTTTTTAAATTTAATATTAAAACACCTATGAGAAAAAATATGTATGTAGCAATCATTTATACAGGATACCACTTGAAATATCTACCCACTTTATTTTTACAAAAGTCCTGAAAGTTATGTCTCTTGGCACATGATTTCTGAAATTAAGAAGTTAATGTGACTTTACTTTTATAAACAAAACCGCAACTTTTTGATAATTTAAAAAAAAACACTAAAACTACTACTCAACTGGAAGTACAAAATTGTTTCTTAACATCAGAAGAGCCGTCTCCTTGCCCTCCATAGAACCACGGTAATATTATCTTTATAGATATCACGTATTACGTATTATCACGTAGATATTTTTTATGTTCTATCACGGTAATAATAATATTACCGTGATAGAACATAAAAAAAAAGCTCAAGGTGAATCAAGCTTCATAATATTTACTAACCTCTCATTATGCTAAGATATTATTGGTGATGCCCATTTACAGAAATGGGCATCACCAACACAGATACTCGGCCAACATGTAAATGTACCGCTATAAAATGATCTACAGAGAAGCTTCTAAATTTGAAATAATTTTAAAAATGCCCATATCGAACAAAAATAGTTAATGTAAGCGTCAATAGATGATGATGTTGCAACAAATAAACAAACATACTTTCGTTTACAAATCTTTTTAAACAAGGAAGCATACGAGAATAACTTTCAAAAGAACGAACATATGAATATTTTAACGTCACGGGACGTATTGGAAAAGTGATTGACGGGATAAGCTAGCTGATCGATTTGTGTCGTAGATTTATTTATATTTATCGTGTACTAGATTTACCATAAAACTGTAAAATCGTTCAAAATATAAATTCTTCCAAAAAGCATTATCTTATGTACGACTCTACTAACATTCTACGACTTACTGATGCAGTTTGCTAGAAGTAAAACGGAGTTTATCGGCCTGCCATCCATCATTGCTTAATTATTATAAGGCAAATAAGTAAACAGAACTCAAAATGGTAAAAAATACACTCCAGCTATTAATACAGTAGGAGGTAATGGTTTTGTTAAACTTCAGCTGGGATTTTAAATCCCTAGCGTAAGTCTTTCTGGTATCGTGTCCTCCACATTGGAACACAACATCGGTGAGTACTGAGGTTATGGTGACTAACAACTGTAAAGCGGTGTTAGCTCTCCTGGCAAGTCTCCGCAAAACTCTATAAACTCGAATTATTCTCGGTTTCAGTCACAAGAGAACCAATTACTAACGACCTGCTTGGTATGAAATTATTGAAATAATAAACGCAAAAACGATTTTTTGTTCCCATTTCTAAATTGCGGCTCAATCGATTCTTACGAAATTCAGCATGATTTTTGATAGTATGTATACTTAATTATTATATAACTTTTATTCCTAAAATTAAAAACCTTGGTCGTACCTACTATCACTTCATTTTAACACTTACGTTTTTGATAACGATATCTAGAAAAATATGCATACATACATATTATGTTTACGCCAAAATCAGAGTTATTTAAATATTTTCAAAAAAAATCACGCTCCGTTAATATTACATTAAAAGACGTCATCTCTACATACACGTAAAATATGTCCGACAGTTCCCGCGCTATTTTAGAGTTTTTATGCTATATCTATGCATAGTTCATCGATGATCAGAGTTACACGAAGGGCTTTTGTGGGCGTTTTTTAATGTCTACTCAACCATGTACCGTTTCAAACTGAATGGTGATTGACTTTTCTCATTTTAAATTAATGAATAATAATGAATATAGTCAGATAAAATAAAGAATTCTAAAATAGCTATATATATTAAAATATTTCTCCATTAACAATAAAAGACGCTTCGAGAAAATCTATTGTCATTGACTGTTCCCACGGCTTTATCGGGCGTGTGCTTTAAGTGTAAACCATAAACTCATTACATTCCTTTTCCTGCTGTCGGTGAAGATTCATATATTAGAGTTGTGACAAAGTGGTGAAATTTCAAACAGGAAACATAAATTATAATTTTTACAGTCGTGCAATTTTACTATGTATTGTTTCGGGAGAGTTGAGTATGAATAGTTTATGTGAGCCGGACAGTAGGTTTACTCCTGAATCTCGATATCATGCGAATTGGAAGTTCGAATCGTATATGTCAATTAGGTACTTCTGAACACAGTACTAGCGGATTATTGGTCCGTGTTGGTCCGTTCTCCTTTGTAGAATAGCCCATCTGCCTTCCTTGCCAGGCAGCTCGTAAAAGGCAAGCATAGGCTCGCCATCACTAACACCGTGACATCTGACTAGGTGGTGGTGAGTGGTGATGGTGGTGAGTTTAGCAGTGACTCGCCCGGATTGGTACCACCGCCTTGCCTATTCCTGCCGTTATAACGTCACGACGTGTGCCGGTTCGGAGGGTACGGTAGCCGGTAAACTTACTTTTGCTCAAGGCCTAACATCCCGAACTCAGGTTGGCAACGCACCATTACCACATTTGGTGTCTCTAAGCGGCGTGAATTTCTTATCATCAGGAAATCCGTCTGCTTGTTTGCCTTCCAATATCATAAAAAAAAATATTGACCACCTAAGTTGGTCGAGTGGCTAGAGTACACGCCTAACTACAGTGAACAACCGCCAGGCTCTGATTCGATTCCCGACAGGGGCAGGCATTTGTGTAATGAACATTTAGATATCTGCATATCCGGGTCTGGGTGTTTATTAAGTATATTCTGGTATCTATTTAAGTATTTCTATGTATTAGAATCGATGACTAACACTCATAACACAAGCATATAGGTAATTTGCTTACTTTGGAATTCGATTTAATCTGTGTAACTTGTCCAGCGATATTTATTTATTTAATAAGTTAGTTACTTAATTAAAAATAAATTTAAAGAATCTGATACTAAGATTTCTTGTTTACTATTAACTAAATGTTAATAATTTATCAGTATTGTATTCAAGAGCACCTAAAAGACCTCCCATTCGCCCATGCTGGTGCCGGTCCTTTGTGATCATGACTATCTGACGTTCTGCCTGTCAGCTCGTAAGAGGTGTGAAAAGGTTAATTACTAACAATACCACCAGTGGTATTGTTGGTAATGTTCCACTGCGCAGCCCGAGTAGGGTTCCACTGCCTTAAATCTACTCCTGCCGCTATAAAGACAGTGTTACGTTCCGGTCCGGAGGGCAGGGTAGCCGATATACCTGTACATTAGGCCTAACATCCCGGCCACCTAAAATATCTATAGTGTCAATGGTCTTCTCTTTTCATCAGGGGAATCACGTGTTTGGTAAAAAAATGATCTTGCTCAAAATACAAGATAATAAAGCATGAATGAATGTACTAATAGTAGTTTTTCATTAAAAGATAATAAGGCAAGATAATCTGTACGATTGTGTGACATTCGTCACGTTCCATACAATTCAATAGATATGGAGACACATACAACAATGTGCATTTTTTATCTAGGTTACGTAGATGATATCTGTAAACATAAGTGAAGTTTAAAAACCAAATCTGTAAAAACCGACATTATATTACTTACCACGACGCGGTTAGAAAGCTAATGATTTCTAGATGGCCCCACACAAATTACCTACCTTTCTAAGAAAGAATCATCAAAATCAGTTTGTAATTGACTTGCGTATCTTCAAGCCCATATCCCCGAAGAGTTAGGCAGAGGCACAACTAGGCATCCACGACTAGCCGAAGACACTAAGTCCCACAATGTCACATATCCAACAACGTTTTTTTATTAGAAAATTGGAAAAATCCAATTTTATTTTTGTGGACCGACCCGGGATTCGAACCCAGGACCTCAGGCAGTCAAGTCCAACAACTGAACCGCTAGACCACAGAGGCGACTTGCTTATCGCGTTACATACATAGGAAAAAATATGCAGTCAAATGGAGAATCTCCTTTTGGAGCCGGATATTAAATCCATATTATAAACTAATTTCATCGATGCTGTATTACTTTACATAGAATGAAAAAAAAATAGAAGAAAAAAAGGTCAGCCTCAGGATTTGACGATCCTATCACCCACTGGTGGTCCATCTAATACTTTAAGACTAGTGGTCGCTCTCGTGGTCTAAATTCTACCATAATAAACTTAAATTTTAAATTTTATTCAACATAAATTGTCAAAAATTAATTTTCAAACATTATTAAGTTTCTATTGTTATTTTTTTGATGAAAACGCCATCTTCATTTATGAAGACCAACTTTGTTTCCAAATATTATGAATATAGTTCTTAAATTAAATGTACTTTATAAGCATTATTACTAAAAAACATTAATGTCCTGCACTTCTCCTACATATAATAAACTATAAGTGTGCCAAACTTCATACTACTCCGTCCGAGCAATTTTCGTAAAAAGGGCTTCAAAGTTTTCGCTTCATAGGATTAAAGGATTATTCTTCTTGTGTAGAAAATTATAACTAGATGAAATAGTGCTGTGCAGGAGCTCGCCTGGATTGTTATTACTACCATGCCAGATCTTGCTACCGTCATGGTAGGGCTCGCCATTGTCGTGTTCCGCGTCAGCAAGTGAAAGATAGGCGTAAACCGTTAGACAAGCACACGTGCACTAAGTTCAAGGCCATAAAATAATGACACACCACTTGTCAAATGTAGTGTCACCATCAGGAGAGTCACCTGGTTTTTAAACGCCTTTGAACAAAGTTGAAGGTTACATGTTCTATTTCTATCGATGTTGTGTAATGTATCTTATGTATAATAATCGATTTTTCAGCAATTTTAAAAACACTTTTTAATTTAATAGAGCTCACTTTGTAAGTGTTTTTGATGGCGACAAAATATTGTAATCGAAGTCTGTTATTTGCAGTTTTTATAAGCTCAAAAACGCTTTTATCGAGCGTATGTAAAAAGCAAATTCGTGGTGGTAGAAATTAAACTACATAACCTATAACATAGTTATGAAAAACTCACATCGAAAAAGTGCGGCCGCAGTCTTCCTATAGTGTACTTGGCGACGTCCGTGGTCAGCTGCTGACACGCGCAGCCGAAGAGGAACACCCCCACCACTCGGTAGGCTTCCCATATCCACGAGGGGATTTCTTTACCCAGGATCATACGGGATCTACCGCCTTTGTAGTCACGCAAACGGATCCACTCTGTGAGAAACATCTGCGAACAAAACCGAAGATTATTAAAGAATCCGTTTGTGCTGGTCCGAGTGCCATATATTAAATAGTCAATAGTCCTCCTCCGGTGAAGAACCGAGCACTTTATTTTTTTTAGGAGAGGTTAATGAACAAGTACATGGATCTCGTATTAGTAAGACAACCGTGGCGTATAGATACCATAGACGTTATAGGTGCGTCGGTATGGCTGTGTTAACCTAATTATTATCGAATCAACATTTTTAAAAGTCAAGCTTTCAAGTCTACAAGCTACTCTACCCTCTGAACCGGAACATGACAGTCATTATGGCGGCAGACATAAGTAAGGAGGTGGACTCCTGCCCGGGCAAGTTGCTGCACAGCACTCCAGTGGTTAAATAGGTCATTACCAATAAAACCAAGCCTTACCTATTCCTATCGAGACAATCTATGTTTGGTACTGTCATGTTCTGGCCTAGAGGGTAGAATAGCTGGTGAGCTTGCCTATTAGGAAAAACACCACCGCCACTGGACCTATAGCAATTACGGTGTCAGTGGACAACCGATTTCTCTTACCATCAGGAGTGTCGTGGATTTGTTCGCTATGTCATGTGTCATCCCATAATACGAATATTTAATAAATGTGATAAACTCTCACACGCACAATTCAGACATACATATTCGTCACACAAATGTAAGCTTATCCCCGTGTTGATCCGGGCTTCTTTGCAGAAAAGAACATCTGCTTTCCTGCCAGGCAGCTTGTTAATGGCGAGCATGGGCTTACCGTAACTAGCACCGTGACATTCTACTAGGTGGTAGTTTCGCAGCGATTTGCCTGCATTCGTATTTCGTACCACCGCCGTACCTATTCCTACCGCCATAACATCAATGTTTGCCGTAAACGTGTTCCAGTTCGGAGTATAAGGTAGCCGGTATACTTACTTTTACTTGAGACCTAACATCACGGCATCAGGCTGGCAATGCACCATTACTAGGTTTGGCGTCTCTTGGCCGCGTGAAATCCTTACCATCAGGAAATTCGTCTACTAGTTAGCCATCTAATATCATAAAAAAAAAGCTGATCAAGAATCGAATGCGAGCCTCGTGGACGTACTGTGGTGTGAGGCTAGTACGCTAACCCCTCGACTAATTAGGCGGCCAAGGAGCAAGGTAGTTACTTGAGAGATAAAAAGTTTATTAACCTTCAAAGGATAACTGTCTTTCTGTTTTCAAGGGCTATGAGTATCGTGCTTATATTCGTTGTAAGTTTAAATTTGAAAACATTCCCAGACTTTCCAATCAATATTTTTTTTGATTTGTGAATCGGGTGTTGATTCCCGATTTCGCAATCCAAATGTTCTTATTTATGTGACAATAAGAAAATAAACTCGGCTTCTCTTTTTAGAAAATGTCTGCACGCGACGTTTTGCAACTTCATCAGACTTTAATCAAAAACATTAATAGTTGTGAGATGTCTTTGTTTTGGGTGATATTTTTATTTTTTAACCCTCTACAACAAAAGATGGTTGTTATATATGGTTGTTGCAATTATAATTCAATTAATTCTGCAGCCAGATTGTTGTTATGAATACGTTCATCAAGCTATTATTGCGTTTTACGTTCAAAACGAAAAGAAGGAATAGAAATTATGGTTAATACTTAAAATATTTAAAAAAGCTACCGTAAATGCATTCTTTATATTCAGACCCATTCTATAACTTATCCATAAAGCAAACTATTAAAGTGTTTGCAGCACAAATATAGAATTCCCATTTTTTCGGCATCAAGAAAGACCGAAGAAACTACGGACAACCGTAGGCCGACAATAAATTGCCCGTGACTAGTCCAAGACCACAACCAGTTCCATTGTGTTTGATCAATTTACCCTTAAACGTGAGAAAGGAAGGCTAAATAGCTTTAATGGAAAACAAACAGCCGAGATTGTGCACACATCCTTAGTAGTTCAAACAGTGTATAATTTCTAAGTGTTTCGGTATTATGACCTTTTCAACGTAGTTTTACTATGAATATTTCTGTGCACTGCCGCCTTAACGTAGTCTCTGCCATTGTAGTGTTCCGTGCTGTGAGGGTAGCTGGGTAATATAAAAACAGGTAAAAAAAAATTTCAAACAATCCATGATTACTAATTATACTTTCCAGTATCCTCTCACATTTTTTTTCTGGTAGTCTTACACAAATGGTTTAAGATTCCAGCCATTAAATAACAATGCGTCAGTAACGTATAAGGTGTCGGTAGGCAACAATTGTCTCTTATCAACACGAGAGCCACAACTTCGTTCGCTTCTCGTCATTGAAAAAAATAGATAACTTTTTTAGTATAATAAAGGTAATAAAGATAAGGTGTAAACACACGCTAAAGCTCACAAAGTAGGCTTCGGCGCGCAGTGGTCTAGTTCAAGCCTTAAGTAAATTTTGCGGTTTGACAAATGTACCTTTACGCTCATATCTTTGAAGGGCACCGACGACTAGCCAAAACACTAAGTGCCACAATGAGATAGGTGGCCACACATCTAATCCCGAACAACATTATTTTTACTAGGACATTGGAAAAACCACATTTTCTCTTTGTTTAGCGACCCAGGAATCGAACCCGGGACCTCATGAAGTCAAGTTCAACAACTGAACCGCTAGACCACAGAGGCGATTTTTATTAGAAAGTTGGAAATAACCGTGTACCCACCCAATACCTCCTCTAATTTTTCATGTTGCCCGAACCGGAGATCGACCCTGGGACCTCAAAAAGTCAAGTCCAACGCTGGACCGCTGGACTACTAAAGCTATTTATTATGGTCCACTGTGATTCTGTTTGATATTTGATTTGTCATACCATAAATTGTTAGACTCCTCCGGTACCTACAACATTCTGAGTAATAAAATATTTTATGGCACAAACAAACAAACAGCGAACAATCACAAGAAGGACATAAAAGCGTAACTAGGAAGTAATAACCAGCAAGTGTAAAGCGAAATAAACAAAAATAATAATGTTGTAACTCAATACGGGTTATAGACGGCTGTAATCATCATGCCTTCCAAAGCTGACGTTGGAGGAAGCTTTGTTTCCATCTTCCGAATATTATTAAATTTGGATTAAATCTGCGGTCTAGTTACAAACAGTGTTTATACCCGTTTAGAACGTAATCGGTTGTAAGCATTGGTTTGAATATATCTGGATCGTAGATGAATCAATTAAAATTTTATAGTAATAAACGGAAGGTGGAAAAAAAGTTCCCTCCACGGTTGCCTTTCTTACTACCGTCAAGAGCGTCTTTAAACCGCATGCATGTAAATATTTGTAGGGTTGACACTTCATTTTATTTAATTTTTGAAAATGAATAGCCTAAAGTCAAAACCTATATAACTTCTTTGCGTATCCATTGCTACTGGAGGAACTTAAATTAATACGACTTAGGATCTCTCAAGCAAAGAGCGTATTCATTCCTTAAATATCGGGAACGCATCTGTAATACTCCTGGTGTATCGGATGTTCTTGAGCAACGATGATATTTTAGAATGAGGTATTTTAGTCCTGTTTCAATTAATCTGAGCACACCCAATCAAAGGTTAAGAAGGGATAAAGATGAAAGTGCACTTAGCTAGAGAGTACCATTTTATTATCCTTAAATTGCGAAAATTCCGTGACATTTAATGCGTCTCATTCTGCTTGCTTGCGACTTAATCAGATCGTCTTTTATTGTCGCCATAACGTCAGTGCTTGTCATTATGATGTTCATTGTTATTATACCAAACTAACCTCTTACGCAAAAGCTTAAATTCAGGTTCGAAGCGTATATTTAAAATCCTTACAAACAGAAAATACACCAGCAAGTCATACATCCTACTTTATAAAATTGTTTCTCATTCTACAAAATACTTCGTAAGAAAATATTTACTACAAAACAAGCAAACACACTAAGGCGTAAACAACAAACCTAGGAAGAATAACGGTAGTCTTCCAGCTAAAAGCCAAGTGAAGAACGTTACAATACCAGTGTCGTAAAATTTTACATATTACCTTTTTCAATAGGGTTGTCACTTGACACATTATTTCATCCTTATTTATACATAAAATTATTAAATAGAAAAATATAGATGTTTATTTACACTACATTGAACATTAATTATGGCACTTGATACTCTCTGCTTACCCCGTAAGGGACTTGTCGTGATTATATATATGAATGTTGAATAATAAATATGCTGCAGTAAAACTGCCTCCAATTTCATTGCAACATCATGGTACACAAAAATGCATGCATTATCAATTACGAATACCAGAACCACTTCGAAACCTAATCAAATTTACACTGAAGCAACCTTTGAATCATGGCCTTTCGAAAAAAGAACCATTGAAATAAAAATTTGTTTTTATTTCAATGGTATTAAATTTTCATGTAGCATCAAATGTGATCATGAAAACTTTTTAACTGACTCTAAAAAGGAGGAGGAGGTTACCTATTAATTCGTATGTATGTTTTATGTTTTTTGTATCTTTGTTACGCAATAATCATTTTTTTTATATTGGAAGGCAAACAAGCAGGCGGAAAGGTGGTAGTAGTATGTAGCCAACCTGAGGAAGGGATGGCAGGCTTCGAGCAAAAGTAAGCGTATCGGCTACCTTATCCTCCAAACCGAAACACGTCAACAGAAAGTGATGACGTTATGGCCACAGGAATAGATAAGGCGGTAGTAGCAATCCGGGCGAATTGCTGCGAAACTCTACCACCTCGTCAGATGTCAGTGACTGTATAGGCATACATACTCGCCTTTTACAAGCTGCCTTGGCAGGAAGATAGATTGTATATTGTGCAAAGGAGTCTGGACCAACATGAGGAAGTGTGATCTATGGAACTGGCCCTATGAGTATCATGAATGATTAAGGTTATTGCAAGGTTAATGACCACGATAGTAATTAAAGTTTTCATAGCCTCCCTACTGAGTCAGTGTTATTCAGCGATTAGCGACACCCATTATCAAATCAACAGAAATCAGGCTGACTTCGCTGAATTTTGATTTGTTCATGTATTACTATGTTGCTTATCAGTATATGCATCACGTTCAAATATTTGTCAATAGCAAACGATTAATCATTTTTAACTCGTATTTAAAATGGAATGTTAAATTTAAAGTACATGAACGACTAGAATCTTTGTTTTCGTTTGTTCTTCGATCTTTCCTCCCTTATACCCCACAAGATACACATTTTTTAATTAAATTTTTTGAAGTGAAAACTTCTTTAGCGGCGTTGCGTATTTTTTTTTAATGGGTAAATACTTCTAAACTCGCGTTAGCTTCAGGGCGCTTGCGCGAATAAGACGGCGCAGGGAGCTTGCGCGAATGTTTGTGTTATCATGTTTGTATACGATAGCGCAATAAATGAATATTGTATTCTACCACATAAATGATAGTACTTTCATACTGATAGTTAAAGCATTTCGTGCAACATTATTTATTGCCTAACCATTCCAAAATATCAAAAATGCACAACGTTTACATTCAAGTTTTCACTTCTGCCGGCACTCCCGGAGTGCGCCCCGCCGTTTTTTTATATGTATGGTAGGTATGAGATTTCTTGGTATTCACCAAAAATCACACAACACCAAAATCAAACAGATTTTGATCGTTATTTTTCGAAAGGAACCCCGTGATTCCAAATATAAATTTCATCAAGATCAAATAAGTAGTTTTTGAGTTACTTAATAGTGCATACATTTTTAAGTACCTATACGACGTAGTAATGAACTGGAAGTGGGGTTTTTGCATTTTCTTTGCGCTTAGCGTATAATTTATTATTATTTTAAGCTAAAAGCCTAGCATGTAAGACGGGACATGCGTTCTAAGAAGGATATTCTATACGACTTCATCCATAACTATAACAAAACAATTAACAGATTAACGGTTGAAGGTACTGCAACTACATTCGGTATTAACGTCACGTTAAATTTACTTTAAGCCGTCTTCGTGAGCGCGGGAAAGGATTACCGGTTGATTTGAGGTCGGCAAGTACCCATAAATTAGGATCACAGGATCAGTCCACTGGAAATTACATCGCCCCAAAGGATCAACAATGTTACAACATTTTTGAAGCTGTATTTCAAAATGAAATGAAAAGGAAAAATATTTATTTACGCAATATATACAATATACACATTAAATCCGTCTGCTTGTTTGCCTTCCAATATCATAAAAAAAAATGTTTAAAAACGAAGTTACACAATGATATTTGCACTCAAACATTATTCTACTACCTAGCTTGTTGTGTCAAAATATTTTAATAGGCATTTATAAAAAAAAATATTACTATTTGATTTTCAAATTTTTTTTGCATAACATTACATGATTTGTTATTCATACAAACAATTTTAAAATGTAAATAAATTTAAACTAATCGACGGTAAACTGCCACCGTTTCCAAACCTGGCCAGGCTGGGGAACAAACGGCGAAACAAACTCCCTGAAAGCAAGATTTCTGCAAGTAAATGAATCGCTATTACAAATATTTTATTATTTATTCTTCTTTACAAGAAAATTTTTGACACTTTAATATATTTTCTGTAAAAGTAAGTCAGACACCTTTTACCTTTCGATTTTTGTCTTTTATTAATATTTAACTTACTTAATACAAACATGATATTTTTATTTTTTATTTAGATGCCTGGGAACAACGACAGGGCTCTCCTGATGGTAAGAAACAATTGTGACCTAAAGACACCATAGAAATTATAGGTGCGGCGCTGCCCTGTGGTAGGAATGAAAGGCCTATAGTTCAAGTCTACTGGCTACCCTATGCTCCCAACCGGAAGATGACAGAGTCGTTATGAAGGTAGGTGAATCCCTACTCGGACAACCATCGCCAAGAAACACCGTAGATGTTATTGACGTCTATTGCCAGTAAAATGCCATAAAAGCATAGCTTTCTAACAAAAGCTTTTAAACCAAAAGTAAGAAAAGTATAGTTTGTAAAATTAGTGTCAGATAAAGTCTATAGTCTCCTTATTTAGTAGGCCACCAAACTTAAACACTAGTAGAATTGTCTATGGCATTGCGAAAGACCGTGCGAATCCTTCAATACAAGGAGTGATAGGAAAGTGGATCTTAAGATTCCCACGAACCTTGGCGAAAAACTGAAACACGGTGATGGTGATGTAATCCGTTCTCTTTATCACAAGTAGACAATGGTGGTAATGTTGTTGCGCACTCACTAAACTAATTTTAAGTTATTGCTATCATCTTTCAACGAAAGTAACAGAAAGAGACAAAACACTGGGTGATGTCAGATTAGTCTGTACACAATGTTTCGTTTAATCTATCACACATGTCTAAACTGTTCGATCTCTTTTGTTTTTGTTTCATTTGAGAAAGATAGCATGCATCTAAAATAAGTTTAGTTTGTGAACAGCAGAATCACCACCAATAGCGTAAAAATTACAACATACATTTCGTGTTTATTTAGGAATCAATTTAGTATGAAAGATACCGCTACCTAATGCATATTTATTCAGAAATGTTTATCTTACCGAACAAATTACATAAACATAACTGACAAACGATCTAGACTAATGAATATTGATACATCTATCATTAATACAAACGAGTTATTCGCAATCAAATAAACCTGTCATCCGCACTATAATTATGAATAGGAAAGTGTGTTTGTTTGTCCTTCTTTCTCGATGCACGTTTGCATGTTTTTTTTTTTGTATACAAGAGGAGGCAAACGAGCAAGTGGGTCACCTGATGGAAAGTGATCACCGCCGCCCACGGGCACCCGCAACACCAGGAGTATCACAAGTGCGTTGCCGACTTTTAAGGAATGAGTACGCTCTTTTCTTGAAAGTCCCTAAATCATAATTGTTTGGGAATACCGCCCTCGGTAACTGATTCCACAAAGGTGTTGTGCGAGGTAAAAAATGTTTTCGGAATCGAACAGTAGTAGATCCCCACGCATCAAGATGGTGGGCATGATACTTTAAATCTGTTGCGAAGTCCGAAGGTGGAAATCAGCGGCTGGAATTAAACCAAACAACTCCTCAGAACATTCCCCATGATAGATGCGGTAGAAAACATTAAGGGACCCAACATCTCTACGCAGCGCCAAGGGATCAAGCCGATTGGTAATTGCCCGGTCATTGACAATTCGAATTGCTCTCCGTTGAATGCGGTCAAACGGAGCTGGTACTGTGGAGCTCCTGCCCAGAGTTGAGAACAGTACTCCATATGAGGCCGAATTTGCGCTTTGTATAGTTGTAAGCGATGGGTCGGAATGAAATACTGTCTCGCTTTACTGAACACACCAAGTTTCTTAGAAGCTGTTTTAACCTTCTCCTCCAGATGACCACGAAATTGAACATCACTCGAAATGTCAATGCCAAGTATACCAATGCAGGCTGTGGCAGTAAGGGAAACGCTCTCAAATTGAGGAGATGCGACAAAGGGAATCTTTTTAGCGGAAAACGCGCAAACTTGTGTCTTGCTAGGGTTAAATTGCACCAGATTTTGCTAAGCCAAAACGAAATTTCAGACAGGAGATTTTCAATTTCAGACACAAGTTGGTTCCGGCTCTCAATGACATGTTCCCGAGATATATTATGACGGCCAAAGTGTAAGGTTTCCCCATAGGTAGTATCGTCTGCATAGCAATGAGTGTTACTAATTTGTAACATGTCATTGATATGCAGAAGAAACAGAGTAGGAGAAATCACACAGCCTTGGGGAACACCAGCATTGACATGTTTGGACACCAAGCACATGCCGTCAACAACGACCTTGATGCTGCGCTCCGTCAAAAAACTAGTGACCCATTTGCATAATTTCTCAGGAAGACCCTAAGAATGGAGCTTCGATAGAAGCGCCTTGTGCCACACCCGATCAAAGGCTTTCGCTATGTCCAAACTAACAGCCAATGCTTCTCCCTTGCTTTCGACAGCTTGCGCCCATCGGTGTGTTAAGTAAACTAAGAGATCACCAACTGAACGACAACGACGAAAACCGTAATGACGGTCATTTAACAGCTGGTGCTCTTGTAGGTACCTTAAGAGCTGGCAGTTTGTTAAGGATTAAATAACTTTGGTAAACAAGGAAGTTATAACTATAGGCCGGTAATTGGACGAATCCGAGCGGTCACCTTTTTGGGATTGGATGTACTAAAGCGGTCTGCAATGAATTCGGTACAATGCCTGATGAATAGGAGAGCCGAAAGAGTCGCGTTAAAACCGGTGTCAGATCAGAAGCACACGCTTTGAGAATAATCGGAGTAATACCATCGGGCCCACTCGACTTGTTGACGTCCAACGAAATAAGTGTTCTACGCACTGAACTCTGCAGAAAATTTATTTCAGGCATAGACACTTCACACTGCGGGATGGTCTGCGGTGTGTTTCCATGGTCATCTTAAGTCCAGTTGGAAGCAAAAAGGGAGCCTAGAAGTTCGGCTTTCTCTTTCGCATCATGGGCCAGCGAGGCATCACTCCGGTGTAAAGCTGGTAAAGATGGCTTCGCGAAATTTCCTTGGACAGCCTTGGCGAGAGAGACCAGAACGCTCTTGTTCCCGAAGGTAAGCGGGCTAATTTCTCACCAATTCTGCCAATGTGCTCAGACTTTGCCCTGGCAATGGCTCTTTTGAAAGACCTAGAGGCAAAGTTATACTCCTTTTTAAGTGAGCTGGTGTTTTCATCACAAGACTTCGCTGCCGCAGCCCAGGCCTGGTAACATTTCCGCGTATAGCTAAGTGCCATCTTACAGGGACGACTGAACCAAGGTTGGAATTTGCCACCAATGGGCACTGAAGAGAACGGAATATAAAGTTCCATACCCTGCAGCACCACATCAGTGACAGCATCAGCAACGATGTCTGGATGAACCTGCGAGAAGCAAATCCTCCTCCTCCTCCATGCAAGCCTCCATGGGTAAGATGCAAAAAAAGACCGCATCCCGTCCCAATTTGCTGACCGATAATGCCACACTCGACGTCGGTCTGATGGTTGTAGCCGTACACAAGGTGTAATGGACACTGAATTCCGGATAAAGCAGTGGTCGGAAGATCCAAGAGGGGCATCAACAGAGACTTTATAGTTCTCTGCAACAGTGAAGGCATAGGATACCCCACATCCGGAATTCGCGTAGGCGAAGTTGCCAGTTGCGTGAGATCATAGTACAAAGCAAAGTCGTGAACAGATCTTCCCGCATGATTTGTGGAACGCGAACCAAGCCAATCAGCATGGTGGGCGTTAAAATCGCCAAGAATCACGATCTCCGCGGATGGGATCTGCTCAGACACAGAATCGCAAGCTATTTGCATGTGCTCGACAAGCCGGTCTGTTTCGGCATTGCCGCTATGTGACCTGTACAGGCACGCGTAGACACGTGGGTGATCTAAGCTGTCAACGCGCAGCCAAAGAACGGACAGGTCTTTGCCTTCAAGATTGCCGAGGCGCCGAAAACAAATATCCTCTCTGACGAAAGCACACACACCCGCCCGCGGTACAAACGAGTTTTCCAGTTTATACCCCGAGTAGGAGAGGTACGATGTGTTGCAGCAAATCCACAACGAGCGTGGAAGGGGGCGCCA
>NJDC01001585.1:94493-149313 GCA_002245475.1 Calephelis virginiensis
ATGGAAATACATTTTCCAATGAAAAATAAAATGAATCTAATGACTGGTTAAAAGATAATTGACGTCTCTGAGTGCGGTCGTTAGTCTTTGTTTTTTTTTTCTTTTTATAATACCAGCCAACCCGTGACCATTGTTCAGCAAAAAGCATTACACCGCACCCGCTTTTCTCAGACTTGTTTAATGTGACTATCTTGTTCATTTTTACTGATTTGTTTGTACGATCATTAGGTATAAAATATAATCTATATCACTCCTGATTGTGTAGCTTTTATTATATTATATTATATACTATATTATATTATATAATCACGTCTTGCGTTGATGATCATAAGACCATTTCGGGACATAACCTGTTCATGTTTTAATTATGAAAGAATACATATAGAGGTAAACATAACCTGATCCTCTATTTCAAGAGTAAAAGTAAGTTGAAAACAATATTTAGATATTAGCTAACTCTGAATTCACTCTATCACAAAGAGTATTCCAAAAACATCCAAAAATCGGTATGTTAAACATCGGTATGTTAACTGATAACGATGAATAAACAAAATTTTTCGTGGCCATTATCGCACGTACGTTAACCAAACGTGTTAATAGAGAATAAATATAAAAATATCGCTTTCGTAGATTAAACAATGATAAAACAACATAAATTTAACAAACTTAGTTATGGAAACATAATACGGCTGAAAAAAGCCGTGGGACATCTGGCAGTTTTGCACATAGGACTAAGACGACCATTGAACACAGGATAAAAAAACACGGGAAAAGCTGTCCCGGCAAACTTCGTTCCACCCGTTCATTTCGTATGCGAAAAATTAAAATGTTGTCATTCCTAGTTTCCTCGCAGTTTTTTACTAAAGCTTCCCTGGAGTTAAACAAATGATTCCAAACCAAAATTACCTAATTCGGGTGAGCCGTTCTCGAGTTTTAGCGAGACTAACGAATAGCAATTAATTTATATATGTGCTGTTTTATCATAATATACTTAATAATTTAAAAAAATCAATTTACTACCATACCTACCGTGCATTTACTGATCATTGTTTCTCACAAGTGGAACGAACGGCAGATGACAAACTAGCAAAACATTTGCAGTTAGTACCAACTCTGGAAACTAAACTTTCGACGAACAAACGGCTCAGGTAATATCCAAGTATGGTGCCAAACCTTTAAAACCGGCATGTTTGTATTAAAAATTGTAAGTTATCGTCTCTTCGGTCTAGCGGTCCGACGTCAGACTGGACTTCTTGAGGTCCCGGGTTCGATCCCCCAGGTCGGACAACAAAAAAAATTATATTTTTTTATAAAAATAATGTTGCCCGGGATTGGTTATGTGCCCGGTTGGCGATAGAGTTGCCAACTATCACATCGTGAAATTTAGTGCCTCCGGCTAGTCGTGGGCGCCCTGGTTGTGCCTCGGCCTACAAATATCCCTGAAGAGGGATATTACTGGGTTAGACAGATCAGGTCACGCACTTGACGCGGAATGGTGTCACCAAATTATTTAACCCTGCCTTCCTATCTCTACTCGTCACTGTCATTTTCCAGATTATAGGTTACACCTTTATCGTAAATAAGAGGCTGTAACAGTAATGACTATCAGATTTTATGCCGCCATTAACATTTTACACGTAAATAGCATAATGTTATAGTCGTCATACCGACATTGAAGTGTCCTCTGTATCTTGTTTGCCTTACTTGTAGCCTTGACCAATAGAAAGTATGTTTAAATAACGACAACAAGGGATCTAAAGCCTTTTACATAAGTTTACCAGGGCATACCCGTCAGGTAAGGTTACCGTGGGTTGAATAGACCAGCTGCCTCCAATTTAACAGCTTGTAAAAGACGAGTATAGGTTACGACGACTGTGACTTGGATCTATTAATATTTGTGCAAGAAGCACTACAAAAAGGATGGGACTATTACGAATTCTAGAGAGTTATGCCGGAAACGATTTTACTTACAAATATGATATACTAGCTGTTGCCCACGTGGTTAATGGTCTTAAAAGAACATGTTTTCGGAATAAAAACTATACGTTGTATTAATCGTCTCTATGTGTGCCAAATTTCATGAAAATATGTTCAGCAGTTTTTGCTTGAAGTAGTAACTAACATACAAACTTTCGCATTTATAATGTTAATAGGGTAACCAAAATTATTTTAATAACAAACATTAGTATATCACACATAACTCTAATTTATTTGAATTATTTCTTGTTGTGTAGTGGACGTCCTCCGGCTGTTGTTGTTGATGATGAGATGATATGTCTTCTAAATAATTTTAAAAATATCGGCTTGAATATAAACGAAAAACAAATTTGGACCTTACTCAATTCTTTTTATCGAGTAAAATAATTTATAGTCCTCTCATAGAAGACGAATTATAATAAAAAATCAAGGCTAATCAGATCAAGGCTAAACTTTTTAAATGAACCCGTTCTTAGGACTACGACCGCCTTGAATGGGAGAACGCATTGCCAACGGCACCACAGGTGGTAAAACGTTTTGCAGCAATTTGTTCGGGTATGGATCTACCGCTTCACCATTCCTGGCAACACAAAATTAGTGGTGTTCATGCTAGGATAGCCGGTAGACTTGCACATTAAGCCTAACACCGCTGACCCTGGCTACAGGACAGCGACGCACGCACCTATAACATCTAAGGCGTATATAAGTCACGGTTTTGCTGTTCTCGATCTTGATAAGAGTTAACGTAGAAAATTAGTTTAGATGTCTGCGAATAAAAACTAAAAAAAGATTTAACATCCATATCCCCGAAGACGTAGGCAGAGGCACAAACAGGGCACCCATGACTAGCGGAAAACATTAAGCCCCACAGTGTGAAGCCTAATAAAATATTATGTATAATTAACAGCCCTCCAAATCTATGTAAGCTTGTTAAAAAATGTCTCGACTTCGGCTTCTTCTGGACCTTGCCCGAGTTCCATGTCACCTTGACCGACAACAAGTGGGTTGGCATTCCTCCAACGACGCTCCTAAATGTCGTACGCTCTTTTGTAATAATATAAACTTTTGCTACGAACTTTTGTACTTTTATACGCTGGAAACTAGGATAGGAAAGTTTCTTACGGCCAATATTTATAGCCTATTTACAGATACAGATAGCTCTTTTATAGTGTTAACGCTAAGATATTTTTATTAATTATTTAAAAATAACTGTCGTTGCCTAGTAATTAATCTAAAGTAGCCCTATCTTTTATTTTAGCCATTTAATATTGACCGGTAATCGATACTTGAGTCTTGAGGCAAACTAACGCAAAAAGTGTGTGTGTGTGTACGCAAGATATGTATGTAACATATCTTGACTTGCTTTTTGGACGATCAAGAAATTTTGTTCGATTTTTATTATTTTTCTGTTTTATATAATTTTTTTGTATATGTGCCAGTCACCTAACTTCTTCTAAACGGCTAGACCGATTTAGTAGAAATTTGTACGTGTATTGCAGTAAGTACAGGATGGTTTAAAAACCGACCTTGTATACACAAGGTGCAATATGACCTTGTGTATACAAGGTGCAATATGACACCTCGGGTTAAACAAACGTAATATAAACAGTTAAACAAAAACCATTTAAGTGAAACGTTAATATCAATTGAAAATCATAAAATCCGTTCGGAGATAGCATAATTGATAAACGAGGCAAGCTATAAATTAATTGTACAACTAAGATTTACCGCCCGTAACGCGATCCCAGCGGTTATCAAGATAATGTTTCAATACATCTGCTGCGATCAAGATTTGAACCTAGATTAAATGTATTTATAAATTCAAACCACAAAAAATCAGACACAGTATGGAGTACTAGTTTATCGGGATAGAAATTATCTATTCTTTTAAGTTTTGATTGTTATGAAATTAGAAAAACTTAGTTCAGGATTCAGGAGTTTAGGATTTTATCACGAAAAACATCGTAACAAGAAATTATTATTTTCCAAGGTTAATGTGCTATTAAGTAGTGTATTTTGTACTTTTACTTATTCGATGAAACTAAAATAAGTTCGCTACATAATTATTCATTGGAGAAAATAGTAAATATAAAATTAGCTTACATTATTATGCAATATAAATAATAATTGTTATTATTACAATCTGATTTACAAGCCTATTGGTTGATGGTGAACTGTTATATAACTGTTAAGACGATAATAGCAAATGATACATAAGTAATTATTACGGTTCATTAAGATTAAAAAACATTTTGAGTTATTATGACAAGATAATCTTTGAATATATATCACCTACTACTTTAAAACAATAGTAATAGGAACATTTCGAAATTCTGGGCCATAACCTTTCAACTAAAAAACGAGTTTACTGCTTTAAAAGTATATTCAGTATATAGATTGAGATCGGCAACTACTAAACTGTGCTTACAACGATCTATTCGTTATTCAAGATACATAATCTATTGTTGTTTTTGATCGAATCCCACAATCCTTTAGTAGGTTTGAAGTTTGATAGAGATCTTTTTACGCTAACTAGCTTAATAATAAAAAGAGTAGTAACCAGTTTTTATCACGTTTTGGTTGAAGCGAAGTACGGAAGCACGGCATAAAAAAACAAAGCTGTGTGACGGAAACGGAATTTCAAAACGACACGTACGTTAATAGTTATTGATATTGTATCGGTGACAAACAACTTTTTTCTCTTTAAAAACACGGTATAGAACTGTAAACTGATTTAAAGTATAAATGTCCATCACAAAAATGTCTGCTCTCGTTGGGTAGATCACATTTTCTTTCTCATCACAGATTCTCGTTGGGTACATAGATTTGTATATTTCTAGGTCTGGAAGAATATTATATTTATTCTGGTGTCTACTTAGGTATTCACATCGTTGAGTAACACCAGTAACACTCATAACACATGCATATAATTTGTCTTCTTTGGTGTTACATCGATTTGTGTAATTTTTCCAAGGATATTACAATTGATGACAAAAAAAACTAGATAGGAAAACATTTTTGTCAAAATTTTAAATTTAGATACGTAAGACGTTAGATTTGTGCTGTTTGTGTAGACAAAAATATATGAACGTAATGTAACTCGTATATACGAGGGTGGATCCAAAAGTTCTAAGCCCGACCAAGAAAATGAAAGAAAAGTGGATCTAAATTTATTTTTCGGCATAGTCTCCATCTAGCTCAACACACTTCTTTCTCCTGACCTGCAACTTGTTTATCCCCTCGAAAAAAAAAAAGATTCCGGAAGGTCGACGAAATAGTCGTTTACTGCGACTATAACCTCATCTTTGGTCGAAAATTTCGAGCTACCCAAGTGTTTTTTTTTTGAATTTGGAAGCAAATGATAATCCGAGGGGGCTAAATCCGGCGAATAAGGTGGGTGGGGCAGCAATTCGTAGCCACAATCATGGATTACAGACATTGTTTCAACCGAAGTGTGAACAAGTGCATTGTCTTGATGAAACAAAACTTTCTTACGCAACATTCCCGGCCTTTTTTCTTTTATTTTTCCCGGAGTCGTCGTAAAGGTTACAATAATAACTAGAATTTATGGTTTGACCTTTCGGTAAATAATCTACAAAAAGAATGCCCTTCGCATCCCAAAATACAGAAGCCATTACTTTGTTAGTCAACAAAACGACCTTAGCCTTTTTCGGTGTAGGAGAGTCTGATCTTTTCCACTGTTTGGATTGTTGCTTTGATTCAGGAGTATGGTGGTGAGCCCAGCTTTCATCCATGGTAACAAATCTAGACAAAAAGCCCTCGGGATCAGTCTCAAAAAGTTCCAAACAGTCTTGCGAAATTGTGTATCGAACTCGTTTTTGTTCAGCTGAAGCAACCTCGGGACCCAGCGAGCAATAACCTTATGGAACCCCAACTCTTCCGTTATTATATGTTGCACCCGGCCATAACTAATGTTTGTTATCTCAGCTATCTTACCAATGGTCAAACGTCGGTCACCCAGTACGAGATCACAAATTTTAGCGATGTTTTCTTTCGTAGTAGAGGATGTAGGCCTTCCACTCCTAGGATCATTTTTAATGCTCTCACGACCGCGCTTAAACTCAGCTACCCACTTCTTGACACTGGAATACGATGGAGCAGACTCACGAGTGTGCTCACCATATCTTGATGGATGTCTTTTGGTGATAGGCCTTTTTTATTGAGGTACTTAATGACTGCACGGTGTTCAATTTTCTCCATTATTGAAAATTGCGCCAGATTGCTTCAAACAAATAATCACAGAAAATTTATATTGTGCAATATCGGAATGAAACTGCGCACAATAAATCAATATGACACATACTAACAAATGATGGTAGATTTTAAAAAGATGTCATAGCTCCATGTAGGTTAGGCCACGAACTTTTGAATCTACCCTCGTAGTATTCTATCTTCATACAAACGGGCAAAAACGTGTTCTAGTCTCGCGTTTACGTTGGGTATGTACCTACTTGGTTCATACCTACGTGATACACATCATTCGCGGTTGCGCCGCTGTCATTTGTTTGATGTAATAGCATTTTCTTGATTTTGTAACCAATAGGTAAGCGTACAATTTATAAGTGAATGTCATTTTGGTTAAATAAGTCAAAGTATTTACTGAATATAGCAAAGAAATAGCCTACATTGTGCTGTTATTGAGCTTTCAAAGATGGGTGGGTCTTTTTGATATTTGATAATCAAAAACGCATGTATTTTAATGAACATTTCATCATCATCATCATCATCATCTGGAGGACGTCCACTGCTGGACATAGGGCGCCACAAATCACGGTCACCAGCCGCTTGATCCAGCGACTCCCTGCGACTTTGACCAGATCATCAGTCCACCGGGTGGGAGGTCGTCCAACACTACGTCCCAGGGCCGTACTGAACGTTTACTATACATTATTAAAAGATTTTTACTTGTTTTAAAAAATCCGCAGCCCTATCGCATGTGGACGCAACGCTCGGCTGTAGGTATTTATTTCAAAAACAGAGCCGAGTTAGACTACCATATATTAATTACATTACTCTGATTAAGTGTAATTCAAAACCAATAGTAGGATATTGATAAAATTTATGTGGGAAAATTTCGGAATCATTAGTAATGTTTCGAAACAGAATTATCAAATCGCGACGTGGTGGCTAATGAATTGTTGGAGCAGGTTTTTGCAGTTTTTACTAAGCTTAAATGCTTAATATATGAGATAAGCCAGGATCAATTAAGAAATTTAAAAGTGAGACTGAGAATAGGTGGACTATTTAAATCTAAATAAAAACATGTTATATTGGAAGACAAACAAACAGTCAGATTTCCGTAAGATTTTCGTTCGCAAATTCACGCCGCTAAGAGACATTAAAGGTGATAATGGTGCGTTGCCAACCTAAGGCCTTGAGAAAAAGCAAGTGTACCGGCTACCTTATCCTCTGCAAAAAACATGTCAACGGGAAGTGCTAGCGTTATGGCGGCAGGAATAGATAAGTCGGTGGCACCAATCAAGGCTAGTCATTGCGAAACTCTACCACCTAATCACATGTCACGATGTGACGGTTAGCCTACGCTCACCTTTTACGAGCTGGCTGACAGAAAGGCAGATGCTCTATTCTGAAAACGAGCCAGTACCAATAGAGGTAAAATAAACAAAGAATTACAAAAATATACACTTGGACTAGATACTAAATATGGTAATGGCGAGTAGCCGATTGCGCACGTACCTAAGTCAGCTACCTATCTTCTCAAATAAGATCATGCCAATGGCAAATGTCGTTATGACAGTAAGAAAAGGCAAGGTAGTGTTACCAAATAGTAAACTTACTTTTGCTTGGGGGCCAAACATCACGGCCTCAGGTTGGCAACGCACCATTACCATTGGTGTCTATAGGTAGCGTGAATTTCTTACCATCAGGAAATCCGTCTATTTGTTAGCTTTCAAATTTCATATAAAAAAGTCCATGCTTATGTATAATCAACTTATGTGACTAACTAAACTACTAAAAAACTAATTACACAAACTGATCTAATCCTAAATCATGCAAATTTCATACTCATATTATGGTATAAAATAAAGTAAAGTAAGTAAGTATCAATAGTATTATTACACCCATAGCGCCGAAGATATAGGCAGAGGTATAACCAGAGCACCCACGACTAGCCGAAGACACTAAGTGCCACAATATGATAGTGACAAGCCTGTCGTCAACCGGGCACATATCCAACTCCGAGCAACGTTATTTTTAATAGAAAGTTAAAAATACACATTTTCTATTTTTTTTGTCGCTGGACCCGGGGCTATTTATCATGGAAAAAAAAACACTTTTAGATAAGTACAGGAATCACACAAATGTCTGGCCCTATCAAGAATCAAATCCGAGCCTCGTGACGATTAGTAGTGTTACGTTAACCGATAGACTAACGAGACTGTCAAATGACTAGATTATTAATAGAATAACTAGGGACAGATATTATAATGCATAAAACAGGCGGTATAGATTGTAAAGTTTATCTAAAATGGGGATGTATCCGATATTGTTATCGATGTGTGATAAAGCGAGTGTTTTGATATATCGCAATCTACTAGATTAAAGTCGACACAATGATTCATTTTGAAATTTGAACTATGAACAACCAAACTGAATCCGTTCAGTCTTCTAATCTCTCAATCGTTTTAAAAATTATTATCATTCATGGATATTATTACAGTTAGAGTATTTTTCTCTGTTTTTAAACTTACAGCTTGATAAAACTTTATTTTTATTGTCATTCATCACTGTACGTATCGATAACTATATCGTATCACCTTAAGTACGTATCGGTGCAACCCTAGTAAACCAATATCTCTCACACCATAATATCTCTCACAAAGGTTGTATTCATGACCAAGAGTTTCCCAAACATGCGATAAACCAGTGGCCAATAGCTAGCCTTGAGGTGACTGCACCTATTTGAACCCGCAACTTGGGAACAAATGGTTTCGCACGTATTTGCCAGAAGGCCATCACGCCTATAAGGTATTCTATTCACGTGTGTCCTTTTTTGGCCCGTATGAATAAGGTATGCTGTGAGTTATTTTGTTTTTAGTCGGTTAAGAAGGCCTAAGTTTTTTTAAACGACTACAAAAAAGGATGAGGTTCTCAATTCGCCTGTTTGTTTTTTTTTGTTTTTTGTATGTTTGTTACGCAATTACTCAGCCAATAGCCAACCGATTTTGATGCTGTTTTAGAAAGATAGGTTATAATTCAACAACAATTCGGTCAACAAAAAGAAAATTGGATTTTTCCCATTTTCTAAAAAAAAAATGTTGTTCGGGATTGGAAATGTGCCCGGTTGGCGATAGGCTTGCCACCTATCACATTGTGGGACTAAGTGTCTTCGGCTAGTCGTGGGTGCCTTGGTTGTACCTCTGCCTACCTCTTCGGGGATATGGGCGTGAAGATACTTTTTTTAGGTTATAATTCCGAGGTGGTCCTTTATTAGTTTTATCATGATCAGGCTAATGGTTTTTGAGTTATACTTTATGTATGTAAGTGCGTAAGTTTGAAGTGAACATTAGAAAATTCACAGCCTTTGTATCTTAGATACATCGTGTAGTATTTCGTAAGGAATAGAAGGTAAATTTATGTACTATTAAGTGTAACTCAAAAACTACTACTGGGATGTTAATAAAATGTATGTGGTACTATATCGGAAACATTTGCTACATTTCGGAAAAAAAGGGTTATTAAGTCGCAACGTGGTACCCAATGAAATAGTTGGACTCAGTTTTTGCAGTTTAACCACGTTTAATTATATAGTATAAATAATCTAATAAACAGACGAACTTCTCATAGTAAGGTTTTGTATATTTTGTATATGTTTTGAATATTTATTGCAAAAAAATTAATGTCAGAGATTTTATTTATTTATTTATTTTGTAATATTGGAAACAAGCAGACGGATTTCCTGATGGTAAGAAATTCACGCCGCCCAGAGATACCAAAGGTGGTAATGGTGCGTTGCCAACCTGAGGCCGGGAAGTTAGGCCTCGAGCAAAAGTAAGTTTACTGGCTACCTTATCCTCCAAAACGGAACACATCATGACGTTATGGCGGCAGGAATAGGTAAGGCAGTGGTACCAATCCGGGTGAGTCGCTGCGAAACTCTACCACCTAGTCAGATGTCACGGTGTTAGTGAAGGTAAGCCTATGCTCGCCTTTTACGAGCTGCCTGACAGGAAGGCAGATGGTCTATTCTGCAAAGGAGCCCGGACCAACACGGGGAAAAGGAAACATGAAAACATGAAACATGGAAACATGAAAAGCAGTAATATGCTCGGTTTAAGAAACCTTATTACTTATGTTATACCGCATACCTAAATTGTTTTCTATTGTGGTTCCCATAACCTATCAACTCTGTAAAGCTCCATTTAAGTAATGGTATACATAGGGTAAAAGTTCCAGTCGTCGATTATCTGTGAAAGATTATGTTTGTTCACCCATTAGCTCTCGTCAGCTCACACTTATCAGATTTATTGGAGACGTGCATTTGTTATGGACTTGAACATACATTTAACTTAAGCGACTTGGTTAATCCCTATCTATTTTAGATAAATCGTGTAGTCTTTCTTAAAGAATAGAAGGTAAATGTTCATGTGATGGAGATCACCGCCGCCCACTGACAAATATACCTACGTGGACTATAACATATGATTCTGACTACAATTTGTTATAGATTTATTGTAAATGTACCATCTAACCCGGCGAACTTCGTGCAAACTTAATTTAGTGCTATGTTGAAGCCTCTGTGCTTAAAACTAAAAAATTTAGTAGTACTAGTAGTAAAATTCACGCCCATATCCCCGTAGACGTAGGCAGAGGCACAACCAGGCCTCCTAACCCACGACTAGCCAAAGACACTAAGTCCCACACTGTGATAGGTGGCAAGCCTATCGCCAACCGGGCACATATCCAATCCCGGACAACATTTTTTTTATTAGAAAATTGGAAAAACCCAATTTTGTTAAAAAAAATATATACCTATGCAAAGCCGAGACCGGCCAAGACTGTAATATAAAAAAGTAACTTATAAATAACAAGTGCTATATTTAGGTAAAGGTGTGAATTATTGTTTAGGGTAAACGTTACAGTCATCGATTATCTGTGAACTTTGGTGTATGTTCACCTTATATGTGTTGACACTCGCACTTTTCATCGATTCTTGTATGACGACGTACATTTGAAATGGTTTTGGGAAGCGACAGTTTACTTTAGCAGCTATAGAGAACTCACACATAAACTTTCTCGGGTCTTGCTTATAGATACAGAAATATTTACGATTGACAAATCTTAAGGAAAACAAAAAAAAAAATTTAGAAAATTTAATTAAAGACATACACATACATACATATCTTCACGCCAACTCCGCTACGGGGTAGGTAGAGAATATCGAGTGCCAGACCTCACGATCCTGACAAACTTGTCTGGCTTCCTTCACATTCATAACCCTTTTTATACAAACACGCCGGTTTCGGAGGCTCTTGACACCACCCTCGGATAATCTCCGAGTGATCTGATTCTGGAATGTGAACCTTATTCTCCCCGGGCAACTACATCCATCCACATTCGCATTGTATATCTGCTTTGTCAATCTTTCATCTGTCATTCTTTCCACATAACCGAACCAGTGGAGAATGCCCTTTCGCATTTTAACACCAACACTTTCTTTCAATTCCACTCTTTTTCGGATATCACTGTTACGAATGCGGTCAATGTGCGTTACACCGCCGATTTTTCGTAGCGCTGTCATTTCGACCGCATTTATCCTACTTTCAGAATCAGCAAAACTTTATTCACGTGGACCATAAAAGTAGTACTTTTGCGCGTCGACATGTCAATAAACTACCACCGGAGCGGAATCGCGCCTACACACTGAGAAGCTCCAGCGAAAGAAACTCAGCACACTCGTCTTTTTTCAAAACTAATCATAACATTATAAACTACAAAAAAATGCAAATTACAATCTAATTTTACATACGTACAACTTAAATAAAAAATATAACGAATTACATTACATATTAAAGTGCGAGATTGAAGCGTCTATGCCGAAGCAGGTTCGTCTTTTAAATACCTCCTACTACTTATTTTTGGTAAACATTTTTTTTTACATTCGCTTAAAAAACGCTTTTACATTCTTTATCTTATTGCGGCATGTAGAAAAAAATTTAGTTTACCAAACTAACATAATACCATATCTTTTAGTAACCCTAAAATTTTATTTTTTTAGTTAATAAGTTAAAAAGTAGCCTTAATAAAGTTCTAGTCTATTTTATTAAAAAATCATGTAAGTGAAAAAATACATAATAAAACAAAAATTTTAAAAAACCCCCGACACAAGAAAAAAATTTAAAAACCGAATTTTTTACTTTAAAAAGTAAAAAACTCGGTTGATCTCCCTACTTTTACCCCCACAACTTTTAAACGGCTCAAACGATTTTCATCAAACATTCCTAAGAACACTCGCACATAAGTTACCTTTAATAAAAAAAAACTAAATTGATGCCACAGACAGACCTACACACAGACAGACAGACACGTCAAACTTATAACATCCCTCTCTTTGCGCCTTGGTTTAAAAAACAAAAAAAAACACTAGGTACAGCAATAACCCCATAAATTATCAATAATAATAATAGGTTATAGACCTAAATTAATTAAATTAGTGTTTTAGGTCTATAACGGATTCTCTACATTTTAGACACAAAGCTATTTCATGATCATTTGATTTTGTTTGATTGGTGGGATTTACTGAGGACAAATTATCTAATGTCAGTTTTAATCCGACTTGAAAGAAGAAAGTTATTTAAAACTCGCGAGTTTAAAAATATTGAGAGACAAAACTTACCGTGACCATAGGAAGTCCAATGCCAATTATATACAGCATCAGATTTGTGACGGTTGAGTCTTTGTAAGGATGCTTTAGGGATTCATCATCACAGAAGAAACCTCGCTCGTACGGTGTCCCCCATAGGTAAAACACGAGGATAAGGAAGCCAACTGTAAAAAAGAACATCATTTTAAGACTACTGATTAGATATATTTTCTTGGTTAAGGTTAAAAAGAGAGAAGCATTTACAATAGAAGTTATAGGTCGCTATCCCACTTATAACATCTGTTTCTGCTGCGATAGATGTTATAGGTGGGATGGGATGGACCTTACGTGTTAGGTATACATTAGTCTACTACATATCCTTACTTCCTAACCGGAACACGACATTGCCGAAGACTTTATTTTATTTTATGATATTGGACGGCAAACAAGCAGACTTCTTGACGGTAAGAAATTCACTACGCCTAGAGACACCAAATATGGTAATGGTGCGTTGCCAACCTGAGGCCGGGATGTTAGGCCTCGAGCAAAAGCAAGTTTACCGGCTACCTTACCCTCCGAACCGGAACACGTCATGACGTTATGGCGACAGGAATAGGTAAGGCGGTGGTACCAATCCGGGCGAGTCGTTGCGAAACTCTACCACCTAGTAAACTGTAGTAGTATACTGTCTTTATAGCGACAGGACTAGGTAAGGTGGAAGATTGCTCCCCGGGCAAGTTGCTGCACAGCACTCTATCACCACTGGTTTTGTTGGTAAGTAATTATACAATTATCCTACGCTCGTCCCTAATGTTACTACGTAGCAGGGAGGCCGATGCTCTATTCTTCATAAGAAACCCAAACAAATACGGGGAAACTGGGCATACAAGCAGTTAGTACACATGGTAGTTGTCATCAAAGGTTGCCTATCAATCTAAAAACTAGTTTGTAATAAGAGTAAATAAAAACTAGAACAAAAAAGACAAAATAATCTATCACTACGATAACAATCAGTTACAACAATAACCCGTGCCGGCTTATTAACGGATGAAGATTAATTCGCTCCGAAAGAATTTAAATTAACGTGATTTTGTTCATCTACTTATTTCATGGATTGTTTCTTCTCTAAACACGGGAGGGATTGACAAAAAACACCAGGTACAAATAGGTAACGAGACACGGATAAGATTTACAAGAAGTGCCTAATACATATTATATAATGTTATTAACTAGTGTAGCCTATAGGTAAGTATAATGGATATAAAACGGTTAAATCATTTTTTTTTGTAGACAAAGTCATTAGCTACTACTTAAATGGGCAAAAAGCGAATTTCCACTCATTCCAGGACAGCAAAACTATCAAAAACCGACTTCAGTTTGAATACAAATTATGTCATCTAAATAAAGACAAAATACGCATTTTAAGAAATATTAAATCACGGACTACTTGTCTAATTTAATCAAATTTCTGATTATCATTGAAAGCAACCGGGTTACACTTGCCAACCTTATTGAGCATTGTTTAATTTGTTCAAACAACTCTCATTAAAATTGGTTCACCATTGGTTTTACTCAAAGTGTCATATTAGTGATAAATAATTACTTACTAAAATGTAGTCACATTCCGACCCTTTTTTTAAAAGCGGTTAAAAAATTTGATTATAGACACATGTGTGAAATACAATTAAATATCAAAAACTTAGTCGTAAGTCATCACTTGATAGAAAATATTTCATTAGTCCTAGTAATAACAAGCGACTAACAATAATTAACATTTCCGCCTTATTAACGGAAATGGGCTTTATTCGTTTCGTCTAAAAGAATGTAAATGAACGTGATCCCATTCCAAAATATTTAAGTATTATTTCGTGGATTGTTTCTTCTATAAACACGAGATAGATTGACAAAAAACACCAGGTACAGATCGTTTACGGAACACGGAATAGATTTACTAGAAGTGGCTATTATTAGATTTTTTCTCTCCGAGGTTATTTTTATCGTCTATCAATTACATAAAATATACATTTCCAAATTCATGTTCGATTCTCGGTTTGTCATTTTATTGTAATATCACATAACAATAATTTTGAATCTTGTTTTCATGCATTTTAATAATCGGAATTAGATTTGTGTCATTTTGTACTCTTCAACACAATACTAGCGAATTATTAACATTTCGTTCGAATAAATCCAACAAATCCGATATGATCAATTATTACTTATTATTAACTAAATGTAAATAATGCACGAATATTGTGTTCAAGTGTGCAAATATTAATTAGAGATCAATTCAGATTAATTCAATTTTCACAAGAATAATCGACGATGACAGAACCTAATAAAAGACACTTCCAGTTTAGTCTATCTTTAAAAACGTTTATAGGATTTCTCTAAATTTTACCATTTAGCTAAAACAGCAGCCGAATTCTATACTTTCGATTATCGACACTTGATCAACCAAAAGGGTGTTAAAAAAAGAATCAAATCATAATTAAAGAAAACTGACATAAAAACGACACAATATTCTTGTGAACCTCTTATTTCTTCAGTCTGTTTAATAAACAAGCCAGTTATAAATTATGTTTCTATTACAACTACTTTGCTGTAGTAAATGTTGGTGGTACCGAACCCTCAAAGGAGTTTGACCAGCACTGACTAGTTGTTTTAAATAAATCACTAACCAACCGGATAAAGACATACATTTCTTAAAATTGTAGTGTAAATAAAAATCTAAGAATATTACTTCCAGTAAGAATCGTATAACATAAAAGGCGACCCTTTGTTATTGATCTCAGTTAAAAATAACACGCAGTCCATTATTTCGTCAGACGAAACACCAACCCCGTAATTTTAACTGATATCTTTAAAAACAGCTGGTCATCCTCTTTAAAATCACATCACAGAATAGGACAGTCTCGTTGGTCGAGGGGTTAGCGTACACGTCTAATACCACCGAGCATCCGCAATGCTCTGTTTCGATTCCCGATCATTTATAAAACAAATCACTTACCACTGTCTTTCACGCTCACTATAGGTATATGCTTACTTTAAAACTACGCAACGGATTTTGATGCATTTTTTTAAAATTGATAGAGAGTTTCAAGAGGAAGGCTTATTTGAATAATAATATAGGAGTTTGTCCACCCTTACTAAGCTGAGCCGGGCTTCTAATCTTTTACATTAGAAAACAATCCAGGAGACGGATTTCCTGTGAGCAGAAAATGTATATTACTACTACTAAAGGAGACAATTGTTTTTTAACTATGCTTGTTCTTATGCATCTTTAGTGACATAGACAATTCTGACGAAGTAAGTGCTATTATGCTAAATTCTTGAAGACTAAGTTTTGTATGGTATAAGATAAAAAATAAGCAGACGTCTCTTATGGTAGTAAAAGAAAACTGCTGTCTATGGACACAACAGCTGATGCCTTATGGTCGGGGTCTGTCACTACGTATGCAAATTTACCAGCTACTCTACCCTTCAATACTGAAAATGACAATGACGAGCACTGATGTTTATGCAGGATTAGACGACGGTAGCAATTCAGGCGAGCATCTTAAACTACTTACACTGATCATTTTAGTTATGACATACTCTTTTAGAACAGACGATTTGTTTGTCATTGCTACAACAATGAAATGGATATCTTCACGCCAATCCCTTATAAGATAGGCAGAAATGAATGCGGAACCCCAAAAACCACTTCACACATGAATGGGAGAATTGAATGGAAGTGCTCCACAAGTGTTAATAAACTTCCCACTTCCAACACTACAAAGCAACTAGTTCCAGCAAAGATCCTAATCGTAAACCATTATAATGGGGGAGCCTTTTGTTATTGCTGTCGGTTAAAAATAACAAACAAACCATTACTTATTTTGTAACTTGTTAGATTGTTTGAGATGCTTTGATTTTCTGTTCTGAAGGGTTTGAGGCTTCAATATTTTACAGAATCCTTGGCAGACTAACGTCAATGCTTGCTCTTGTAGTGTTTTGAGGGTACAGTAGTGGGTAAACTTACTTCTAGAGTGTTAAAATCCCAGTTTTATTATTGCAGCGCATCACGTTCTTCGAAGAAGCTATAGGCCACGAACATAGACGTAGACCGAAATTTAATAATTGGACGAGTGCTGTGTAACAGCACGCCCGGATTGGTACCACTGACTTACCCATTTCGTCAGTGTTCGCCACTGTCGTCATTAACGCTTTATAATCATACACCTGAGCCCTTACCATGAGTTTACAGCTTGTCAAGTTTACTATACTCGCTACCGTCTCTGTAAATTATTTGTATGAAAACTTTCAAAAGCGCCACTATTGGTAACTAACAGAAACACATTTTTAGACCAAAATTGTCATAGATTTCGACACGTAACTTACCGAACGTAATCTATACGAACTCATGGGAAAGGCTCTTAACAAAGATTTCGGATGCACACTGGATTACTGATGTCACTCTTGTTATCAGAGCAGACGCATGTTTATTCGCTATCTTACAAAATAGATAATGCTAAAATTTAAAAAAATCAGCAACCCCTGAAAAAACCTACATGTAATGTTTTTTTTTATGATATTGGAAGGCAAACAAGCAGAAGGATTTCCTGATGGTAAGAAGTCCGCCTAGAGACACCAAAGGTGATAATGGTGCGTTGCTAACCTGAGGCCGGGATGTTAGGCCTTGAGCAAAAGAAAGTTTACCGGCTACCTTACCCTCCAAACCGGAACACGTCATAACATTATGGCGGCAGGAATGGGTAAGGCGGTCGCACACACCACACACGTCAAACTTACAACAGTCCTGGTTTTTCGTAGGAGATTAAAAACAGCAAACGGATTAAAAAAGACAAATTAAGATTTTCGATTTAAAAAATAACTAATGGTGCGCGTTGTTAAAACTACAGCATCCCATGACAATATCCCCATTGAGGGCCAGAGCCGTAAACTTCGTCTATGAATCATTCCATCAACACGCGTCTTGTCTCTCCGAATTGGGTCGTTGACCCGTTGCGTAGCCCTCCGTAAGGTAATCTAGATAACTGATAACACCTTAACACCTGTTTACAAACATTACATCAGTTACAAGTTTACCTGACTAACGCAAATCCGTAAAAAGTTTCACAACCATTTAGATCTTTGTAATCCTGGCGCATATGATTTTAGTGGAGATAAACATTAGTGGATTTCCGGTACTGATGAGCATTTATTCGTTTCAAGTGTTCCATTTTTCAAAGTTCCGTGGACCGTTTGTAACAGGCGCTTTTTTTCTAAGCTTCTAGGACTATACTGTTAAAACCTGGTTATATTGCGAACAGTTTTACAAATTTAGACAAAAAAAATTACAAAAAAAAAAACATTAAAACTATAGTCTGTATGTTAAATCAACTTCAACGAAATCACTCAATACATTTTAAAACTGTTTTACTATAGTAAGAAATAGCAGAATTGTTTTTTTATTTAAAAGCAACATAACATCTGTAATCAGGAATTATTTTTGCCTATAATGTAGAAATTCTTTTGTAGTGAACCTAATACTTGTTAATTTGGGTTCTTTAACCATTTATTACTGTAATCAAGTAATTAAACTGGGTGTAAAAACACCTTAAGCATACTCTTAATAAATACCACTTTGTTGTAATGATTTTTTCAAACCGCATGATCAAATAAAATATTCTTATTTCGTTAAGCTATGAACTTCTACTTCAATTAACAATATCTAGTTTGGTTATAGGTAGTACTCAGTTTGCAGATCAATTTTCTGTGCAGTAACAAAAAATGTTGATAAACACCAATTATTTTCTTTAGTACGTGGTATCGTATCAGAGCTGTATAATTTGACCTGAAAAATCTGCAAAACAAGTCAGCTAAGTACATGCGAACTAGCTGATAGGCTTATCTAATTTAGCCAACTAACTAAATCAGCTAATCAGCTAGCTTAACCAACTAATCGAGGTTAGCTCAAATAATTAGCTAATGGTTAACCGGCTAAATGACAGTGTACAACCGTAGTGGACAAGATTTCTTTGTTATTCCACACATAAATCATCCTCTTAAATCACTCTATCTATTTAAAAAGCGCATCACAATCCGTTGCGTAGTTGTAAAAATCTAAGCTTACATAAGGACAGACAGCAGGAAAGCGACTTTGTTTTATATTATGTAGTAATTTTACATCATTATTGGGACATCCAGATTGCAAAGTCACTTAAGAAAGCCATAAACTGCAGTCATATAAAGCAATCTTAAAACAGCGCCACCATTAACTTGTGGAGATAAACCCTGAACATCAAAGACGTGGCATATCGACCAGAATACACCAGCACCGTACCAGACCTGAGGAATCATTTTGTGAAGAACCTATCACGATAATCAAACATGTACTTTTATTATTATTACGTTTAAACTAATATGATGCGAAAGTGTTCTTATCTTTTTTTTATGACATTGAAAGGCAAACAAGCTGACGGATTTTCTGATGATAAGAAATTCACGCCGCCTAGAGACACCAAAGGTGGTAATGGTGCGTTCCAACCTGAGGCCGGGATGATAAGCCTCGAGCAAAAGTCAGTTTACCGGCTACTTTACCCTCCGAACCGGAACACGTAATGACGTTATGGCGGCAGGAACAGGTAAGGCGGTGGTACCAATCCGGGCGAGTCGTTGCAAAACTCTACAGCCTAGTAAACTGTAATAGTAGGCTGTCTTTATAGCGACAGGACTAGGTAAGGTGGAAGTGTTAGTGACGGTGAGCCTATGCTCGCCTTTTACGAGCTGCCTGGCAAGGAAGGCAGATGGTCTATTCTACAAAGGAGCCCGGACCAACATGTTCCAATTTCGCGGATACGGAGCCTAAGCTATTTTTATGTTAAACTAGCAGTCCGTTCCAGCTTCGCATGGGTGGACTGTGGACAAACATCTATGTTATTATAGAAATAAAAACAAAAATCGCATCAAAATCCGTTGCGTACTTTAAAAGATCTAATTATATATAGAGACAACAGGCGAATTTTTTTTATACTATGCAGCTATGTAGTGATTCGCTAAGCACAATCATGTTTAATATACCACAATTTTACTGGGTATTTTTCTACATAAAACGCGACACCCACGAGACATTTTTTGAGTTCAACAAAAAACAATGATCTCATGTAAGTTATGACTAGCGGTCATTGACCAAAAAGAAATAAAGACATCTACAAAAAATAAAATCGACATACTGTATCTCGTTTTTTTAGTAGATTTTGTAGGATTTAATATTATAATCAAAATAAAAACTATATGTTACCCGTTTACGCCCGTCAATTAGAATTTATCTCTTCTGCAATCTATTCAGGTTACCGGGATATGAAGTAGCTTAGAACACGCACATTCCAGCTTTCGAACTGCGGGGACACTACACAAATGCTATATATTATACCACTAACCTTAGCCCGCCTTTGTGGTTTAGCGGTCCAGGCGTTGGCTTGACTTCATGAGGTTCCGGGTTCGATTTCCGGGTCGGGCAACATAAAGAAAATTTTTGGAACGAAGTTCCTTATTGCGCGTTGTGAATGGGGGCTAGACGGAAAAAATTCTTACGAAAATGTTGTCACGACACTTTTTGCTTTGTGGTCTAGCGGTTCAGTAGTTGGACTTGACTGCATGAGATCCCGGGTTCGAGTCCCGGGTCGGACAATTTTTTTTTAATTTTTCATTTTCTATTTTTTTTTAATTATCATTTTCATTTTTTTTTATTTTTTTTTATATATTTTCATTTCTTTATTTCATGTTTCTCTGTCTATCTTTCTCTATAAGAGAGATAGATTGAGAGAGAGAGGGGGGGGGGCGAGAGTCCCTTGACACCTCTCAACTTTTTTTTTCCAATTTTCTAATAAAAATAACGTTGCCCGGAATTGGATATGTGCCCAGTTGGCGATAAGCATACAACGGATAAGCAGACAGATTTCCTGATGCTAAGAAATTCACGCCGCCTAAAGACACCACAGGTGGTAATGGTGCGTTGCCTACCTGAGGCATGGATGTTAGGCCTCGAGCAAAAGTAAGTTTACCGGTTACCTTACCCTCCAAACCGGAACACCGTCGATAGATTCCACCTCGTCTGATTCTCGGCAGGGTGCAATTTAAAAATATACATATAGTTATCAGAGCATAACGAAAGTTATTACATAAATTACGTGGATCATTACGTAAGGCGACACCACTCGGTAACTAACGTTTCGCAATCATTACTTTTTTGAAGTTAACATTAATTACTTCTATCGCATATCTTACAGAATTTGTGTCAAATTTAGTTAGCTCACTTTTATCTTTGCAATATTTGCAGTTTACTCATAAGCTACCATTTATAACTGCATTTAATTATTTAATGAACAAAACATATACATTGTTTAAGAAACTTCGTTAAACGAGCAGTTTAGTAAATTCTAATAAATCTATTTTTTGTTTCTTAACTACATCCTATGTAAGGAAACAATTCTTACACAATTAACAATGTAGAAAAAACGAGGGATCGAAAGAAAGTGTTGGTGTTAAAATTAGAAAAGGTATGCTCCGCTGGTTCGGACATGCAGAAAGAATGACAGATTGACAAAGCAGATATACAATGCGAGTGGATAGAAGTAGGTATCCGGGGAGACCAAGTGTGACATACCATTAACAAATTGCTCAGGTGTTATCCGAAGGTGGTGTCAAGAGTCAACACCGACGTGTTTGTATGAGAAGGGTAATAAATGTGGAGGAAGCTACGCAGGTCTGCCAGGATCGTGAGGTTTGGAAATCTATGTTATCAGCATATCCCGTAAGGGACTTGGCGTGAAGATATATATGTACATGCGTAGAAAAAACCATGAAAAGAAAAAAATCTGACACAGAAGACCAAATCCTTGCAGCGCTCTTCAGCGAAGATACAAAACTTTCAATGTAAATCGGCATAGTTGGGGACTCATTAGCAAGAAGAAATTATGTATTCATAGAGATAGCAGAATTGAGAATTACGACTCGAAGACGATATGATGGCCTTGCTAAATTACAAATTATATTAACATAGCTGTACAATAGTAAACATTAGCGATTCATCAGAGTTTGTTATCGTTTATCATTTTAGATAGAGGAAAGTCACACTGTTAAGCAAATACTCTCTGTTTGTCATGGTTTACTGTATCTGTGTGTAATCAGACTCTACACCGAAAAATTTTCATTACGTCGTGTACTGTCAGTAAGAATTAGTTATGCATATTTAGTGTCGCGTTTTTATTTGTAAGATAATGAAATTTTATTTTAAAAGATTATGGTAGTGCAAAGATGTGTGTATACATAATGTGTCAGTCCATTGATAAGTATATATAATATAAAGCTGTAGCTGTGCTATATATAAGTGTATATTATATACTTAGTATAGTCCTTAACTGATTTTGCTGTTTACTTATTGCTTACAACATTATTTGAATAAATCGCGTTTTCACTATACACAATTATATGAGGAATTTTGAGAAATTAGAAAGGAAGTTTTATAGTTACAAACAATTAACTTCGAACTGACTTGATCATATATAATTCGACGTTTATATTTAGGCCATTTTAGTTTGTGTTCACATAAGGAAAAAAAAGATCAGGTTTTTGTAATCAATTCAAAGATTTTCTAAATGACTTCAAACCGAAGGCGCGAGATGTTTTTTCCTCATAGTGTCTTACTTTAGTTTCAATTAAATGAATTTTTTCCTTCACCCGAAGGTTTTCTACCACAAATTGCTACAAAGCGAAAACTTTGTGGTCGATTATTATGATAATAATAACTTAACTTGTTACTTTTGATGCACAGTAAAAATCATTCATATATTCATTGTTTTGTGATACCTTAAACATAATGGCCCTCACATTCGATAATCGTGTTTATTGGTCATTATTAACAGGTTTTTATAGTCAGAAATACAAATGTTGCAAGATAATTAAATTTTTATTACTTGTTAATAAAAAAAGAACTGATTTATTATTTTACCCACTATCTCGTATGTTTTTTTCTTATTACGAGAATAATAGTCTAGCCTTTTCATTTCTCAACTATTTTTATAACTTCCATATTTTCACTCTTTAATCTCCTAACAACTATCAGAATTAATGAGCAGCATATCATTCTATCAATTATGTCTCGTCTGATCAAAAAGTAGATGTTTTATCAGAATGTTTGCATTCGTTCTTAGTGTGTTTAATCTACCCAGTAGTTTATATTTTGTAGCAGAGAACGTAAAGCATGTTCTACATATTATGTTATGTTTTGTTTACTGATGGTTTGGGTTTATTTGCTTAACCGCTTTATTTTATGACTGATAAACATGGGCGGGCCTAGCATGAAACCTTTTGATACACTGTTATGGTAGATAATGCAAATCACATAGTTTATATGATATCTTTCGAATTTAACCAACTTTGTTACTTTAGAACAATCCTGTTATTATTAACAACGCTTAATTAATCAAAGTCAAACGTCACTATAGTGAGTGAATTAAGAACTAAATTCAAAAAAAATATTTTATAAGGATCTTATCCTGACAATAATTAACACGATAAAAACAATTAATGAAATCGTTCTATCCGGTCACGCGTTATGAGATGACTAAAGGAAACAGAAATTCATTTAAGTATATACCTACAGATGTAGACAAAGATATATTATGTTAATATAGTATAAGCGACGTTATTTCCATTGTTACCTCTTAAGACATTCTAGGCGGTTGAAATCACGCCAACAAAGGTAACGTTGAATAAAACTTTGTTTCCATACTCCTAAATTTGGCTTAAATTTACGATCCAGACGGATGCAAATCGTAGATTTAAACCGAATTTAGGAATAAAGAAATAAAGTTTTGTTCAAAGTTACCTTTACCTTGAAGAAAACCTTATTTCTATATTCCTAAATTTGGTTTAAATCTACGGTCCAGACGGATGCAAACTAATATTCACAATCAGTGTTTACAGCCGTCTAAAATCCCCATTACTAAATACGACACGGTGCTTTCTTATGACAGTAACAGAAATCGACATCAGCGGGACTTCCACAATACAACATACAATTTAAACATAATATTTCAAGTCCTAAAAGCTTCCGTTGTATAACAAGCCACAACAGTAATTCGAGTGTAATATTGCGTTCTACAATAATGGCCTCGTACCGTATGTGTATGGCAAGTGCCAACGGTCAAATAAAAACGACCATTGCTGCATGAATGGACCTACTGTTTCCAGCGCTAACTGCCTCATTATGTGTGGACTGGATAAATGTGGAACGATAGAAATTATGCATTCAATGGGAATTTGTTTTTTAATAGTTACATACATTAGACCTAACATGGCGTGTACGTCGTAAGTAGAATTTTTTTTTTCATATTTGACAAACATAAATATAGCTATATATATTATGTGAAGTACTAAGATTATTCAAATAAATTCAAAAACTAAAGAAACTTAATAAACATCGGTGGACATTATATACGAGTAGACAATAAAATTTCGAAAATGATTTGTTTGTGACATCAGCAACGAGGCAACAAAATTAATTAATTAACAAGTATTTCTAATGGAAAAATAAATAAAATAAGCACGTAAATCGAGAAATAAAGATATCGAAATTCATTCGTTAATTTCGTAAACATTGATCCTTGTTAATAAATCCTTATTTATTTTCATTTTAATAAAATAAAAATATAACACAAATTTTCAAACTAATTTTAATGAAATAACCTCTTTAATAAAAGAAATATGAATTTAATTAATTTAAGAAGTATGTATTAACATTTGTATTTTTATTGATTTGTTGTTAACTTATACGCATTTTTAGTGAGCATTTAAGAGATATTGATGGTGATTTCGTTGCACACATACTAAACTAATTTTAAGTTATCGCTATCTCTTTTAAACGATACTAATAGAAAGGGACAAAACACGTTAATCCAATCAGGTTAGTTTAAACGTGACATTTCTACAGACTTTTATTCTATTCTTCGCTAAACGTTTATTAAAAACGTGTACACTTGATGTCCAGACTAATCCGACAGATCTAAAATGTTGCATTTCTTTCCTTTTTGCTTGATTTGAAACAGATAGCATATACCTAAAATGAGTTTAGTTGGTGCTCAGAAAATTTTCCGTAAGTATTTTGATAATGCAAAATGACACGCAAAATGACAAGTTTCACATTGAAAGCCTAAATCTGTTATAAGGTACTTCAGATCTCAGAGTCCAATTGGACATGTTTTTTTAAAGGATCTACTATAATCAAACATAATAGAAGTTGTAATTAAGAAAAATTGATAAGAGATAAACCGAAATTAAACTGGTTTATACACTTTTTGCACAAAAAGACATGTTTAAACGTAAGCAAATCCAAATAAGATATTATTGTAAACATCAGTGCGAAACGCGAATAATAAAATCTTAAACATGTCTTGCTTTTGAATTTATAGACCTATTCAAACGTCACACAGACCAGCATGAGACAGTCAGACATCAATTTGAAATATTATTCAGATCCGTTTATTAAAAGGAATTTATAAAAAGATAAACCTCAAAAATATGTGCAGAATCTAATTTGTGCAGAATAAATGAAAGAGTTGTTATAGATTAAAAAACAAAAATGAAGTACTTATAAAATGATTTGGAAAAACTCCCCCCGTTTGTTTGGGCTCCTTTGCAGAATAGACCATCTATCTTCCTGCCAGGCAGCTTTTAAAAGGCGAGCATAGGCTTACCGTCACTATCACCTTGACATCTGATTAGGAGGCCGAGTTTCGGAGCGACTCGCCCGGATTGGTACCATCACCTTACCTATTCCTTCCGCCATGACGTAAGTGCTTACCGTTGACGTGATCCAGTTCGGAGGACAAAATAGCCGGTAAACTTACTTTTGCTCGAGACCTAAAAGCCTCAGACTGACAAAGCACCATTACCACATTTGGTGTCTCTAGGCGATGTAAATTTCTTAACATCAGGAAATCCGTCTGCTTGTTTGCCTTCCAATATCATAAAAATAAAATCACTACATAGTATAAAACAACGTCGCTTCCTCTGTCCCTTCTTTGTATTCTTAAAGCATTCGCAACGGATTTTGGTGAGGTTTTTTTAAATAGAATAAGTGATTGAAGAGGAAGGTTTATATGTATATTTCATAACAATGCAAAGCCGGGCAAAAATAAAATAAATTGGAAAAACATGAGATTGTACTAAAAAAAACAAGCATTTTTTGGCAATGAGCAACCTGTCGTGGCGAATAACAAAATCATTACTGCTATAACTTCGACCGCCATCCCACGTTCAGTATCAAAATTTTAAATCTTACATCACTCGATTCCAACGTCAATTGATAGCACCTGATGGTAAATAAAACTTGTTTTTCACTACGTTAAAACTAATTTGCGTTAAATGATATCATATCTTCTTAATAGTTCAACAAAATTTGATAACGCGTTCATAATTGCGGGAAATTTAGGCGCCATCGAGAGAAAAGATAGTCGTAGTTTTTTCGTGATTATTCGTAGATGACAATATTCGACTGAAATTAATCAATATTTGGCATTTTGAACAACTTAACCAAATAAATCCAAATAAAATTATTTATTTTGAAATTTTCCGCCAAAAAATTCTTGAATATCAGCCAAAAAGTAAGCAAAATAAATAATTTTATTTGGATTTAAGCAAGGATTTCCGCAAAGTAACGCCTTCTTCTATCAATTTTCTTAATCAAATAAAGTTCACAATTGAAATAATCATACAGAAATTAGTGTATCATATAATTCGTCTTCTCTTTCACAACTAAACCGCTAAACCGATTATGATGAATTTATCTATCCCTAAATTGCATATAGCTAAAGATCCGGATCAAACAATCTATTTTTTTTTCAAAAATCAACCCACGAAAGACTATAGATAATTTGAGATGAAAGTTTGTATGAATATTATTAATAAGTATCCTACGCTGACGAAGTCGCGGGCAAACTGCAGCATAATCAAAGACTTGTGTCTATCATAGAAATTGTGACCGTATGTAATAAAATATAATAATAGCTATGTATCACTTCCAAGATTAAGAGTATTTAAAACGAAATTAAACGCCCTTACTATAACAAATATACCAAATCAAACCTCAAAGTCTATCGTTAGAGATGCATAGCAATTTGTCCTGATATTCCTAACGCGATACGTAATGGGTCACTTGGACATTTAATGGAGTCGAACGCCCAATGACCCCGGCTCCTGCGAGTTCGAATTGAAAGTTGCTTTTAAAACATTTGTACATATTTTAAAAACATTCGTCAAGTAATGCTTGTAGGAAACCATGTCCCCTACTACTTTGAGTCGACAACGTGGTTTTCGATAGCTATCATTATCATCGGTTCGACTATAATTATTTCGATGTTTCAGTTATAACACGTGAGTTGTTGTGATTGAGATCTACTGGTTTCGAGTAGAAACAAACAAAGAAAGAAAGAAAATTATTTATTTACGGAATATGAGTGTAAATGAGATGTTACAAAAATATTTAAGTACCTATATCAACATATTCTACCATGTTTTGGTATGCAAATATTTTAATATTTATAAAAAAAAAATATTTACATATTTTTACTTTTAAGCCAAATAACTAGTTTAATTATTTGAAAAATGAAATGTACTCGTATTTATTTGCTGAAAATGTGTTAAAAGCTGTTACAAAAGATATTTGTTACTTAATACCAACATATTCTAGCACATTGTGGTGTGCAAATATCTTTAAAATTTTACGAATTTATTATTACATTATTATATATTAGGTTTTAATATTTGAACAAAATTTTAAAATATAATTAGGTTTAACCCTAACTACCATAAGATACATAAGTAGGTATCTGCGGTTTCGAGTAGTCCCTATTTGTCTGTTTTTAAATGTTATCTCAGAAGTGATTCACTAAATAATCCAATTTTGACAACTGTTTTATATAAAAGCTGGTACTTCCCGTTTGAATCCATTTGTTATCAAGATCCATCGAGAGGTTTTTGAGTTATACTTAATAACAAGTAATATATTATTTAGATCAATTTTAATAGTCTATATTATAATCGTATTATATAGTTGTTTTCTGCAGTTCGTTAATTAAAAATTCTTATTTCCTTGAAAATAAAAATGTTCATTTCTTGATGAAGGTAATAATACAACTTAATGTATTCGTAATTAAAAACTTGTACCTACAACGTAATAATAAACATCGAGACACAAACTCGTTTACAAACTCGGAAGTGTAATAAAATTTAAAGTAAGTACGCGTACTTTTACGAATACGTAAATTCAATATTTTTTAATTGACCGTTGCGCGTTGGTAAAATTGTATTCAACATTTAAGCAACTTCTATGAGGAGGAAAAACAAGCAAGTGGGAAGCTGCCGCCCACGGACATACACAATGAGTAGTTAATTTATTTTCTGTCTAAAATACCTTTGTTGTGGAATTAAGAAATAATACAGCCTCTGTCTCTTACAATACTCCCAGCGAACCAGTCTTTTTCAACAAGAGTATATTTTCTTGTCAATAAAAAACCGAAAACCAGACTGCGCTTTACATAACACTGGTATTACTCAAGATAATTTGTCTTTACAGAATTCTTACAATGCCTTTAAGTTCGACGTACATTTTAATCGAATCTAAACAGGAGGAGATTATCAATTTGTTTGTTTGTTTATTACTCCGTCAGTAGCGATAGATTTTGAGGGTTATTTTCTGCAAGCTAGACCATCCAACAAAGGGCCAACTCCTTCCCAAAATATTTTGATCAAACACCGACAAGGTCAACTATTTAAATCAAAAGAGTACTCCTTGCAGAGTCCATGTAAATTCTAAACTTATTTTATATTAACTGCTGTTCATCTTGCATATTAATAACTACACCACAACAAAATATTCAACTACTTAGCACATACATACTGTTCTATATTGTTGGTCGTCTGTAAGAAATCGCATTTTTGTGATTAGACCGGCTGTTGTACTTTAACATATCTATTCATAAAAAAATAATCAGGAAAAACATAACAGTTTCTTGTAGCTTCCTTTGAAAACAAGCAGAAGCAGATTTATAGTAACATTGTCTAGCTTTATATAGTATAATATGTAGAAAAGCTATTAGACACCCAGAATGATAATACTAATTCACAGTTGAGCTTTTGAAGATGTTACCCTTTTCCGTTCCACCACACTAAACTCCGCCGCCTATGTAGGCTATGAATACCTATTTAAACAAACCAGAATTTCACAACCTGATAATGGTCACTCTGTTAGTAAGAGCAAACATCTGGTTAACCTCCCACGAGTTGCCTGACCGGCACGGTTTATGGTAAGTTTTCTTCAAAAGTATCTTAACGACCGTATCCAGAAGTGGTTGGCAGAGGAACAACCAGGGTACTACGGTAGTCCCACAAGAAACAAACCTATTGCCAACTGGTCACTCATACACCCCTTAGCAATGACTTTTTATTAGAAAATCGAAATTTTGTTTTGTTGCACGACCCGAGAATCGAACCCGTGAAGTCAATTCCAACACCACTAGACCACAAAGGCGATTACACTTCAAAAAGCTCCTAAGCAACGCAGAGGATATTTTTGTTAAAGAGGGCGTGAAATCGCTTCAGCACTCGACTGTACATATTTTGAAAGACAAAACCTCTTGTTATCTGCTTAGGCAAGCAGAATATCGTGTCGGATAATAAGGCAATGTAGAATCTTGTCAGCCGTGTGCCGAACATCTTTAGCATAAATTATAATAACAATGCTCAAGTACCGCGAGACAAACGCGTGTCGGGATGAACATTAACCATGGTGATTGGTGACGCATTGCGTGGGCTCTACTTATTAATCAACTCCGAAAGTAGGAGGTAATCTATTCGACTGTGTCCTTTTTGTGGAAACGGATTTTGATTGTTTTGAACCGTCTCCAAAAAAAGGAGGATTTAATTCGAGTGTACATTTTATTTCATTTTATTTTGTATGTTTGTTACGCGATAACCTGGCTAATAGTCAACCGATTTTGACGGTTTTTTTTTAAAGATAGGTCACGAGTCTGAGGTTCTCTTATATCAGTTTTATCAAGATCCGACAACTGCTTTTACAGTCTGTGTCTATGGTCCATAGCGGTTTTTACAAGGGCGAAGAGCTGGAGGATAAGCACACGTCAAAATGATGCAAGATGCAAAACATTGATTTTTCACTTGAAAACCTCATGCATGACTTATGATAATGTGAACGAAAAGTAGAACAGTTAAACAGACACGCATAACTGCATATTAAGTGTGTGCATATAACGCAACGATACAATACACACAAACAAGGAAATGTGATACATTTGCCACCATGGTTGTTTTCATCTGTGGTTATTTTACTAGCTGTAATATAGCTTCGATTTCTGTGATGAGCCAATAAACAGACATATCTACAACAACCTTGTTAGTTTAGAAAAGGTTTCTTAATCAGGATCTTATAATTTTAAGTTTCTTCTTATATTGTCGTTTTTTGTTCTTGTCACTTAATGATTTTGCGTTTTATTAAAATTAATGGTAATTTATTTATTTACGTATTAGTACAATCATGATCAAGTTTTACTCTTCTCATATGTGTAGCCATTTTGTGATGTTTTCATTGATTGGGTATATATTATTATTTTATTTTTTTAACTAGAATAGAATATAATATAATGTAAAGCTCAAGGTCACCGTGAAATCAGCAATCTCTTCCAAGCAATGTAATGATTTTAAAATACAATCGAAGAATAGTTATTTTGCGATGGTGGTAACAATACACAAAAAGGAGAATTAATTGTATTAATTCACAATTATCAAATTGAAATAAAATTATTTTAATGACAATGTAAAAATTGAACAGGTTAACTTTAAACAAATCAAATTGAATGTAGAAAATGACGTTTAACTACATTTTTATAGTTAAAAAAATATTAGAAAAATGTATATTTCCAATTTTCTAATAAAATTAACATTGCCCGGGATTCAATATGTTGGCGGTAGGATTGCCACCTATCACATTGTGCCTTTGCCTACGCCTTTCGGGATATGTGCATGAAGATACTTAGTTTTTATTAATATTGAAGCTTTTCTAACTTCTACAGGGAGTGAGTTCCAAAGATTTACTGATATAGAGTTAAAAAATCGACTATAATAGGTAGTTAGTGTTTGGAATGGTTACTTGAAGAGAAAGATTATCACTTGATCTTAGAAATTTAACCTCGCTATTGCAAAATTGAAATCCCTAATAAATAAAATAAATTTAAAGGGGCAAATCCTTTAACTACTTAGCTACTTCAGAAATTTGAAAATCTCTTGAAAAAACATTTTTTATCTTGCAATAAAACCATGATTAGGTCGTCATTATTGTGTAATCGGATAAAAATAGAATTTATTTGTATGTAGATAAATGAATAAGTAATTCATTAGCGGCAAATAATTAAATACAGTTACTACCGTTTAGTGGATGAAGGAGAAGAGCTTGTTAAAACTGTGACAAATTACTCTTTTATTTATACTATTACAATGAGGCCCAAGAACTTAGTTATCATTTCTATTGTGCAATTTTTAATTATTATTTCATCACCAAGTAATTTCGATGTCATAAGTGATAGATAATATATAAACAGGAATAGGAAACCCAAATGTTTGACATTTATTTGTTTATTCTTTGTCGAAGTCTCTTGACACAACAGTTTAAACGCAGTAAGCAAAAAACAGACTTCGATTTCAATAATGACGTTGTCTCAGTATACAAAAACAAATTGAGTATTTTCGTCGAGTTCACTGATTCCAGCGTCAAACCCAGACTTGATGGCAACGAAGAATATTTCAACGATCCCTATGCATAGCGCCTGTGACTAAAATTGAGTTTTTTCTAGAATGCCGTTTATGTAGTCGGTTCGTGGTACCTAAGCGCAAGTACCTATAGCGAAATTTTAACCAAAATCAACACGTTTGTAGTTGAAGTATTCAATTCGCATTATTATTTACTAACTATTTTGACCGTAAGTATCAAAGAGTATATCAATATTACGTAATAAGAGGCGGGACTTCCATAGATACATATCAAACCCGAATTTGTATAAAGTTTACTTGAAAAAGTATAACCCGTATAATTTTAAAGTAAATCAAAAGGCAATCCGATATAAGGCAAATAGTGTCATATGATTTGGGCGAATAAAATACAAAGCAACTTATTTTTTTTATTTTTTGATATGAAAGTTGCGCCAAACTAGTAAGTATAGGTAGAGTTCAAGCTGTTTGTCTGGGACGGGTCACGGCATTAAAATCATTCTTTATAATATATAAAATATATATTAATATCGCTGTAGTATGACATTTAGTTTTTCTGATTGCGAATTTTACCTAGAAATAACGATAAGTATATTTTTATCTATCGAAGATAGGTACTTATCGTTATTTCTAGGTAAAATTAGGTATTTAGGTAATTAGGTATTAGATAGAAATAACGATGATAGTTCAAAGTAATAATCGAATGCAGTGGTAGGAATTTCGTTCTTAGGACTCATGCTTCAGGAACAGGCAGCGGAATACTACTCACTAAATAGCGATTTAGTTCCATTTTGATCCAATTTACTTATATTAATTAATCTATTAATGTAGGGCATATGGAAGACAGACACGGAACCAAACCATAACTGAAGAGAATACTAAAGTCGTAACTATCTTATTTTACACCAAAATCGTAAAACGATAGTAAGAACATAAATCAGAAGTAGAATTCTACTTAACGAGTGAAAGATCATTAAAACTGGAGCACTCCGGTACATGGGGCGGTAGTTAAATATAATTTATATATTAAGTCTCGAATACCAATGTGTCCCTCTTTGGCTGAGGGGTTAGCGAACACGTCTAACTCTAAATGACTAACCACGAGGGTCAGATTTGATTCCCGAAAAGACAGGTATTTATGTGATATCCATTAAATGTCTTTATTTCCATTTCTGAGTATTTATTAAACGTACTGGTACTTATTTAAGTATTTCTTGTATAAGTATCACTAACCCATATTACAAGCATGCAAATTGTTAACGTTGGTGTTAGATAAATTTATGTGATGTGTACAGGGATACATATTATAACTTATTATTTATCCCACTTCTAAAACTATATAAATTATTTGATTTCTTTTTACATTTAAGCCTACGAAGCAATGTTACTACATAGGCAGTCATCGATGTATCGAAGATATTCTATTCATACTAATAAATACAAAAATGTATTTTGTTTGTCCAAATTTCAACGGAGTAAAGTAATAGTATAATTTTTGTATAGCTCTAGGCTGAAGATTGAAATAGGCTACTATTTATCCCAAAACCTAAACGAATTCCCAATGTTAGAGCTTACTAATACCCCTTATACGTGGACATTGTAGAAATTTAAGTCAATAACAAATGGAGTAGATTTTAGGAGTTTTTATTCTGAATCCAAAAAAAATATCGGTCAGTTTGTTTATTCGCGTTTAAAACTTTGGATCAAAAAGGGTAGCTGTACCCAAATTCAATTTACACCCTTTTTATTGTCACTAATACTTGGTGTAAGAAATTTATTTAACACCTGGAGCAGATGTAGCAGTGCTCACTCTAGCGTACGTGGATCAGTTTGGTTGAGTAAATGTTATATCCACATGCTTGAATTTGTGGTTTTTTGATGTTGGGTTTGTTTTCCGAAATTCAAACTACTAAAAGTTTAAGGTGCTTTTAAAAATCACCTTTCATGGTTTGTGTTTTATCCCATAAAAACCCCTAATTAACGGTAGATATTTCTTTTATCATACCTCCGGTCCGGGGGTGTATTATTACCATTACAGAGGCAGGAAGGCGGTGGATGACCACTCGAACGAGTTGCATCATGACCAATGTTTCGCCAGTGGTTTTGTTGGTTCTGACTTATTCTAGCCTTTGTTTGCCTCTTACGAGCTGCTAGGCAGGAAAGCAGATAGGCCCATTCTCAGAGACCTGGACCATCACTGAGAAATCGGGAAATGTAAAAAGCAAGGGAAGCGGTCTCAGGTGAAGACACACTAAATTGGAGGACGTTAAGTCAATCGATCTCACTTTACCCAGAATTCTCTCTCTCTCTCTTTCAAATTGTTTTAATACTATATTAAAAATACTAACAAAGTTTAAGAATTCCAGTCCCTATTTCCTTTACAATGTTAAATAATTTATGTCTTTAGTCAAGAAACGAAGAAAATTAACTCTTTTTACCAACGTCAACTGTAAGATCTTAATTAAATCAGTGAAATATTTAATTAACCACGGTCGCTCGTCGCAGTTGACTCAAAACATTTAGAGAACCATAAGACACATTGTAACTTTTAGACATAGTATAGGAACGCATGATTATACTTGGAATACGGCCCGGTGGTTATAGGACCAGAGCGTTAATAGATAACAAGCAACACCAGGTGCAGAAGCTATAAAGTTTACTACATCGTAATCAATGGGGCTGGGTGAATATTCATAACTTGATACATTGCGGATCGCGTGCATGACATGTACAGTTACGTGTAATATTAACCCAGTAATGTACAAGGTTTTTAGGCATGGTTTGCAATCAGATGGATTTCCTGCTACTAAAATAATGTCACATATAAAAAAAAAGTCAAAATAGATTAAAAAAAAACGCCTTGACTCTTTCGTAAGTTTAAAGTTAGTTTTTTATTTAAACAATCTTTCAGGTGCATGTATGTATGTATGTATACTAAGGCTCCACCCACATATTCGCCAGTGTGCCGAATTATTATTTTTTACAAATTGTGTGCTTTTTTAAATTGCTTATGTGTTATTTAAATGTATAAACTATAACCTACTATAAAAAGTAAACTAAACTATAAAAAGATTCATTTAAATTCATTAAGTAGTTTATGCGAAAAAGGGAAAACATACATCCATTCATTCTCACAAACTTTTGCATTTATAATATAAGTAATATGTCCCCTACAAACCGCAACTGCAAGGTCAATTTTAGGATATGTTCAGATTGGTTTAAAGTATTTATTAAGAAATAGATTTCTAACCTATTAAAACAATTGCGTTATGGCGCCAGGAATGTAATTAATTTTAATTTTTTAAATAAAATCCCTTTAATTTACATAGTATGTAAAAGAAGTACGTGTACTGAATTATACATAAGAGCAAATATCAAGTCTTCTTATAAGAGTGACTAACCAACCATTCAAACACAGTAAGACCTTAAAAACACGACTTCAATTTTAACAAAATTATTTTTGTTTAATTTTTATGTTTCTTGAAAAGAGCTTAACCAATTAGCTAAAAAAGTAACATGGGACCATAATAGATGTAGGATATAATATTTAACATAAAAGATGATGTTATAATGGGTTTCTGCATAATAACGCGTGTTTCAATAAAATATATGGGACCATGATTAAAACATAGTATGTGTAAAAAAACTAACAACATGATCCTTTCATGATTGGAGAACTTATGACGTAACTAGATCATATAGTCAAATAGAGACATATAGTGAAATTGCGATAAATAATCGAATTGAGACATATAGTCGAATTGAGGACTTATTTAAGTATCTTTTTTACAGTCAGTTAAAAAAAGTTCTCGTATGTTCTAAGGTGTCAAGTTCATAACTTACAATTATCCCTACAGGCTGCACATGATACTCGTTAGTGGGAGTCGTACATATTGGTGAGGCGGATCCGTGTAACAAACGTACATATTCTCTCCCGTACAATTAATTATACCAAGACTCGTACAAGCGATATCATCGCTCATGCTGTCCATTGTTCAAGTCCTCGGAGAGCCTTCAAATAATTTATAAGATAACATTGTTCGTTGCGAGTAACTTTATACTGATTTAATATGTTTTGTGACTTGAATGTCGTACGAAATATTTAAATGAATTGTCTTGAAAAGAAAACGTTTTTAGTAACTTTATTACTCATTTTTTTTTACATTAGACAGAAAAGACTGTTCTGGTGTTAAAAAGAAACCGTCACTAATCGTAGATGATATGTGGCTCGCAATCCAAAAGGTAGAATCGTGTACCCTACCTTCTCCCTCTCTAATATTACGGCGACAGGAATAGGACAATCAGTGGACCACTACCCGAAAAAGTTGCTGCAAAGAACTCAACCACCAGCAATCTTGTTGGCATAGATGCGTTTCACCTATGCTCGACTCATAAAAACCTCCAGACTAAGAGGCATATGATCATAGATGGACTTCATGAAGTCAAGTCCAACACCGTACAACAGCTACGTAAAAACAAAATGCGCAAAATTTGATATTATTAATTACACCGACATACATAATTTAATTATTTTTTTCCTAAATAAACTAAATTCTTAATCATGTAACTTCCGTCTGTAGAAATTGTTATTCAAAACTAAACAAAGAGATGAACATATAACCTGCGTTTTTATGAAGGTTTTTCTTCATTTAACAATAAAGTTCTAACGTTTTTAATTTATATTTTTTTTAATAAATTAATGCGAAAAATTAAAGACTAAAAGTAACTGTAAAGGTGGCATAATTAACAAGTGATGATAACGAAACCTTAAAAATATAAAAGCAAATCGTTTACAATGCGGCACGTACTGGAGTTGAATTATATACCATGAGCACAAATTGCAAAACATGCCTGAACAAAACGAAACTAAATGATTTTCCATTAAGTCCATTCGACTGGCGGCTGGACCTTACAATGGCGAGAGCTATATTAATAATCCTTCATACATTCGCGGATTGCATATTATTTCAAAACACATTCAAATATTCACAATTATAAACCGAATTTCCTTACCCCCACGAGATAAGATTCAAAATCCACTAACTTAGAATACTTCCAGTGCATCATGGTTAAAATCTACGTGGGTGGAGAAGAGTATTAAGAGTGCATAAATCTAAGAAAGGCATTAATTATTTAACATCGGAGACATGCTTGTTCGGAGGTTTTATTACATGAAACATAGATAGCGCTGTGATTTATTGTACTTGATAATACGGCAATTAGAATGGATCTTGTACTTGTTTTATAGAAGCGTCTGTAAATAATATTTATTCATGATATCTATTAGACACGATAATGATCAAACTTTTATTAATGACTATTTAACAGTTACAACAATGGGTTGTAAATCAGAGAAAAAAGTAACTGTTTCTCATCTGAATAATAGTTTTGAGTTATTCATGACCAAGAAAGAAAAATAGATTCGTCCTTCTAAACCTAGTTATAGCGTTTATTTCTGGTCCCGATGTCAAATTACGGAATAGCCTCATTTACTTTTCTAGAAACTAGGATTCTTAATCCAGAATTGCTATCTAAAATTGGAACAATATTTGAAAGTAGAAGTTCTAAGTGTAGTATATTTTGTTCATCCATTCTTAGTCAAAAAGAAAAACGTTACTATAGTTCTTACGTCTGCTGTAGGTATTTTTATGTATTGTATAGTGCATTTTCTATAGTACACAGAAAATAAATAACCTGCAAAATATTGTTTACATTCCATCAACATAAATAAATAAAAAAAAAGAATTTAAAAATAATAGTATATATAGTAAAGAATATTTATATAGTAAAGCATTTTAAATCACAAGAGTGCAATCTAATCCAATCAGAAGGGTAATGCAGTGAAATGGCGAGAACTTGGAACAACATATAACAGGTTTGATTGCTATCTCAAAACGCCCTATAGGTGACTTTGGATACTGATAGAGAAGGCTTTAATCACGAATTTTTTATTATGACTTTAACAGGATTAAGAAAAAATCAATCATCGAGTCATTAATGATTAAAATAATATAAAACTGTCAAGATAATAATTGCAATACAAATGCCTAAGTGCCTTAAAAGGAACCTATTCTTAATATTCCCGGGAAACCTCAACCATTAGAGGTGTAATAATTTTGCAGCTTCCTCTGGAATCTAATCCAATATTGGAATATAATTTAGTGCAATTCAGCGTGAATACAGAGAAGTGGATACAATACATGAAACGCTTGATTATCTTAATGCAGACTGAAGGTGCCTTCGGACTACTCTAGTAATTATTGGAGATTAATCACTCATATTCTTAATTTGATGTAACAGAATTATGCCCTTAACGGGATGCAGAAAAAAGGATGGTTAATCATCCAAAAGAAAATAGACATCCGATAACAACTGCAATAGAAACGCCTAAGCGCACCAGGAAGAACCTATGCACAACATTCCCGGGAAATAGTTCTCGACAATTAGAGTGGCGGACGTAATAATTTTGCAGTTTCCTCTGCAATCTACTCCAATACTATTAAGGGCAATTCAGCGAGAATAGCGAGAAGTGGTAACAATACGTGATACATTTGATTACGCTAACGCGGCGTGAAGCTTGTTCATGAATAGTTATCGAGAAAATGAGGCTTGAATCACGCATTTTCTTGATAAGTACGTAGCTACAGGTAGTGAACTCCTTGCTTTATCATTAAAGCCTTTTACGCCTTAAGAGGGTATTATTCATGTTTGGCTGCTAAGGAACGATAAAATACATTAGACGTTCTATTCTTATTGAAATGTGTCTTACGTAAACGCATGTTGTATACTCAAAGACAGAGGAAACAAAGATAACGGTAAATACTTTAGAAGAAATTTGCGTCCGATTATCTTGATTTCAAACAGACGTTCAGATTGCGCCATATGCTCAATTAAATTATAATGATTTAAATATAACGCTTACGAACATTAATTTCTTAAGCAAAGTATTTTTTTTAAATATCGCTATCAAACAGTGCTCTCGTAATATATTAGCTATTCCGGTGAACTTCGTTCCACTCTTTGAGTTTGTTTGGGAAAAGTTAAATTGTTGTTCCTAGTTTGCTCGCAGTCAAACAGGATAAAAATCCTATGGTTCTCTGGTTCTAAGCTATCTCCTCATCAATTTTCAGCAAGATCGAATCAACCGTCCTTGAGTTATAAATAGTGTAACCAACACGACTTTCTTTTTATATACATATACAGATGTATATGATTGAAAATTTATTAATATTACATGAAGAACGTGATAACTGTTAAGCAACAATAACTTAACATTTTATCAGTATAGCATAAAAATTGTGTATGGAAAAATAGTTGAAAGGAGGATGCAAGGGATGTCCGATGGAACATTGTGGGAGGCTCAAGGTGGTTTCAAGTCTGGAAGAGGGTGTACGGATCAAGTGTTTTCGCTCCGCAACATTGTAGAGAAGCATCTGGCTGTGGGTCAGAAGGTTTTCTGCGGTTTTGTGGATCTCTAAAAAGCGTTTGATAGGGTTGTACGTAAGGAACTTTGGGACATTTTATGGCCAGATTATGGGATAGTCGGCTCCCTGCTGCGTGCGGTGCAGTCAATGTATTTAGACTGTAAAGCATGCGTGCGGGTGGATGGCCAACCATATCCCCTTGGTTTGATGTTAATATTGGCGTCAAACAGGGTTGTGTGTTGTCACGCTTGTTTATCTTACATTTCGACAAATGTCTTCAAAGTTTAAGATCATTTAATGTGGGAATGCGTAGGGGTGACCAAGTGGAGAACTGCCTGCTTTATGCAGACGATGCTGTACTTTTGGGCTCTACACCATCTGAGCTGCAAACACTGGCCACAGTTATGGAAGGAGATCGTAAAGAAAGGGGCTTACATTTGAATGCGATGAAAACCAAAATAATGGTATTTGTAAGAGACGTAGCCAGAACGGATGTAAGAGTTTTGGTTGATGATGTAGTGCTGGAACAAGTAAATGAAATTGTATGATTTGGTTCAGGGATGGAAGGTATACCGCCGATGTAGAGGGGAGATTCACACTATTCCCTGCACTCACTGTGCAGGGAATAGTGTGAATGGAGCGTTGGGTAATCTATTCCAAAGCGAGGTTTTGAGTCAAAAAGCTAGACTCGCTTTGCATAATTCTGTGCTTATCCCAACGTTATTATATGGAAGCGAGAGTTGGGTATGTCAGAAAGAACATGAAAGTAGAATAAATGCGGTCGAAAAACTACGGAAAATATGTGGTGTAACGCTCGCTGACAGCATTCGTAAAAGTAAGATCTGAGAAAGAGTGGGATTGAAAGAAAGTGTTGGTGTTAAAATGCGAAAGGGCATGCTCCGCTGGTCCGGACACGTTGAAAGAATGACAGATAAAAGATTGACAAAGCAGATATACAATGCGAATGTGGATGGATGTAGGTATCCGGGGAGACCAAGGCTGACATTTCACGATCGGATATTCTCCGAGTGTGGTGTCAAGAGTCTCCGAAACCGGCGTGTTTGTATGAAAAGGATAATAAATGTGAAGGAAGCAAGACAGGTTTGTCAGGATCGTGAGGTCTGGCACTCGATGCTTACCCCGTAAGGGACTTGGCGTGAAGATATGTATGTAACATTATCGCAATCGCAACTCCCACGATACAATTAAAGAGAAAACCAAGACCTTTAAACACCGAACACCGTTTTGTATAAGACTAAATAATCTTCACGACACATTACCGTATCTCAAATGTTGATAATAACTACTTTATATACTACGACAAATTGTGCAATTACATTCGAATCGAACTAGTTTGTAAGACTGGTTTCACAGTTTCATGAGAAACATGTTTGTACAGACCAAGCAAACGAATGCGAACGCATTTCATTTGCTTGCTGAAAGCTACTAACTGATTGCGTACGTTTTAGCTAAGTTTTCTAGGAGCAACGTTAACGCTTAACAAACAATAAGCGTTAGAAATCACGTGTATTATTTATTTCATTGACTGAATTTTTTTATCGACTCGCCGTTAATCTATCACAGTAAGTTTAAAAATATCTCACGATTTGTCACTAATTTTCAGCACTCAATACCTGCTAAGTTACTACATACATACACACACATACATATCTTCACGCCAAGTCCCTCACGGGGTAGGCAGAGAGTATCGAGTGCCAGACCTCACGATCCTGACAAACCTGTCTGGCTTCCTGCACATTGATTGCACTTTTCATACAAACACGCCGGCCCTAGCAATTTATTCGTCATAATCATAATGTCATCCTTGGTCTCCCCGGGTACCTACATCCATCCACATCTTCAGATTGTCTATCTGCTTTGTAAATTTTTCATCTGTCATTCTTTCCACATGAACTACCTCCTCTTTTATAGAATAAGATGCTACAAATAGTAAATGCGAAAAGCAAAAAGCGGACACCAGCGATACATTGTCAAACGAACTTATTCGTTTTCGTTTCCTTGGTCTGTACATAGCATAAACCGCCGAAACGTTGTTTTATAACAAAGCATATAACTCCCAGATGTCTTCGAATGGATTCGGATTGTACGCGTCTCCCGTATACTTATAAAACCAGCTTTACTTAAGATTATTTCCACCAACGATGCGTACCACGTAGGTGGTCTTATTGTAATACATTTTAGAACAATAAAAATACAGAACGTTCTAGAATGCAACTATACAAAAAGAAAAGGCGATTTCAATTTGTTTAGAATTATTATTCTAATTCGTTGCATGATACTACTGGCACAGAATAATTAGTACTAACGTACTTGTAGTTTACGGTGTAGGTATCTACGACTTGGATTCGTGTGTTTTTTTTGTTTAGCTAAAATATTTTTCTGCAATGAATATTATCATAGATATTCCCCAATGTAAATAACAAGCACACCATCAAAATTGCCCCTTACTTTTCAGATGATTTGATGAGAAAAAAATTTAATTCCCTATGTCCCTGAAGATTAATGTAGTGACTATTCCAACAATATTTCCTTCACAATGACTAACGATAAAACTTACATTTTTTTTAAACGACTTTGCAAATTGTCGCCAAATCTCTCCCTGAAATATGACTCACAATTAAAATAAGATTTTGCTTAAACGATTTTGCAAATTGTAGACAAATCTCTACCCTAAACTTAAAGGCAAGGTGTTAGTGATATGATATACATTTGCTTGTCTCACCTGTAGTAAGTGGGTAAGTAGGTTGAACTATTTTGAGAGACTGGACCAAATATAACGAACATGGACTTACGGCCAATATTAATAACCTATCTAAGATAAGATATCGTGCTATTTTAGATCAATTCCCAGATAATCGCTGTTATTTTTCATTAATACACAAAAATATCTTACCAATAAAATCTCTAGAAAACCTATCTTTATGTGTAGACTAGCAGTTTCACGCAGCTTCGCCTTCGTAACTTGGCTTTTACTGCACCGAATTTGATGAAACAAAGCCTATGTCACTAAGAGATAATGTAGCATTCTAAGAGTGAAAGAATTTTTGAAATCGGTGCAGTAGTTTCGGAGCCTATTCATTTCAAACAAAAAATTAAACATTTCCTCTTTATAATATTAGTATAGAAGTTTAGATAGGTTGTTAATATTGGCCGATAGATGACAAAACTTGCCCAGATTGATATCCTTGCTACGCTAACGCCAGTGCTTATCTTACTTACATAACGGGCCTGGCATTAACTTGCTTACATAGAGGGCTTTATATCTTAGCAGCAGGTGGTAGAGCTGCGTCGGTCATTCATCTGTCGTGACTCGGGTCACGGGTCACTCGCGACCCAGAAGATTGTTAATTGAGTCAAAAGACTCGATCGTTTGGGTCGCAGTTGCAATCTCAGTATTTTTGGTGACAACGATCGAGCTTCAATCTATCTTTAACTCATAACCCGTCGACTCTTGTAAAATGTCGTAAGCGCCGTGAATTTTGCGCGTTTCAATCGCAGTCGAGGATCATGACCTATACTAGCGATCATGCCAACAATTTTAATGGAGCGTTTTGATTTGCTTGAAAAATGTGATTACAGTACAGTATGGAGTTCAAAATTCTCTAAAAGTTACGAGTACTCAAATGATCGAATCTTTTAATGATTCAAGACTGGATCACTTGCTTTTGAGTAGAGATCAAATCAAAGTGATTGAATTAATCGTGATTATACACACTTTGCACCCATTTTTTGTTTTTCTTGGCATCAGGAAATCTGCCTGCTTGTTTTATTTCGACATGTACAATACAATACAAATGTACGAGTCTTAAAACCACTTAAATAGGTCTCTCGCTGGTCTAATATATAATAGGTCGCGTCTGTGGTCTAGCGGTCTTGACTACTTGAGATCTTTGGGTTCGATCATCGAGTGGGGCAGCATGAAAAGAAATAGAAAATGTGTATGTTCTAATAAAACTAACGTTGACCGGAATTGGATATGTGCCCGGTTGGCGGTAGGCTTGTCACCTTTCACATTGTGGGACTGGGACTTGGGAGTGCCTTTTTTGCGCCTCTGCCTACCTCTTCAGGGATATGGGCGTGGATATACCAAAATACGTCTAAAGCTAACAATTTGAATTCTTCAATTACTACCAGTATACTTAATTGGGAATACAGCGAGACCTAATGATATCATCCTGCGTTGTGCGTGGGCGAAGCCACGGGCTATGGCCTGACTATATCTAGACCAACGACCAATTAAATAAGGTGGTGGCGGGAAATTAGATATCCTATTGATAACAGGCACATCCGCAGCTAGTAATATGTATTAACGTTTCCTTTGATAGCGTAACATACATGTTATATAGGGCATCACAACAGAAACTTCATAATATATACATATTAAAGTGTGGTGTATGGTGCCTATACTTTTTGCTGTGAAGATCAACTTGAGAAAAAGTTAAGAGTTTAAGATCGACAGCTTCATTTTTATGTATTTTTTTTATTGGAACGAAGTTCCTTATTGCGCGTTGTGAATGGGGGCTAGACGGAAAAAAATCTTACGAAAATGTTGTCACGACACTTTTTGCTCTGTGGTCTAGCGAATCAGTAGTTAGACTTGACTGCATGAGGTCCCGAATTCGAATCCCGGATCGGACAATTTTTTTTTCTATTTCTTTTTTATCTTTTATTTTCTATTTTTTTTATTATCGTTTTCATTTTTTTTAATTTTTTTTTTATATTTTTATTTTCTTTTTTTTATTTCATGTTTCTCTGTCTGTCTCTCTCTATAAGATATATAGAGATTGAGATTACTAGAAATTGAGAGAGAGAGGGGGGGAGAGAAAACTTCGTTCCATCCGGGTGTCCCTTGACACCTCTCAACTTTTTATCTATTGGTAACAATAACACGTATTTATATTATCATTTATTTTTATGTTGTAATCATGGGCGGGAAATTGCAAATTAAATAATTTCATTATAAATTACTAATGATTAAGTTTCTATTGATAATTGTCTTCCGCCCCCAATCAGTTTACCATAAAAATAAAAAATAAAAATATATTGTGGAAAGTCCAAGTGTTTCTAAATAAATTGTACCACTAAACTGTTTTATTAGATACGAATATCTGTTCGACCTTCGTAGAGTGCAGTCGAATTCACCTGATGATGCTTCGGTTACCAAGCAAAACGTAAGTTGAGTTTTTAGTAGTGTGTACATAGTTGGTGTCTTCTATCAATATTTATAATGAAAATTTATTATGGTTTTATTATGGAATCGCCTCTGTGGTCCAGCGGTCCGGGTGTTGGACTTGACTGCATGAGGTCCCGGGTTCGAATCCCGGGTCGGCCAACAAAAAGAAAATTGGAATTTTCCAATTTTCTAATAAAAAAATGTTGGTCGGGATTGGAAATGTGCCCGGTTGGCGATAGGCTTGCTACCTATCACATTGTGAGACTTAGTGTCTTCGGCTAGTCGTGGGTGCCTTGGTTACACCTCTGCCAACCACTTCGAGGATATGGGCGTGAAGATACTTCTTTTATTTATTATGGTCGAATTTCGATCACTGGACGAAAACTAGTTACTAACAAACGTAAAAGGTAAACGTAGATGGTAATTTAGCAATAAAACGTGAAAAGGGAAACCTTAATCGAATTGTGTTAATGGGTTGTAATGGTCGTTACTGTAAATTCTATGTAACCATTAGTAATAACTATAAATAAGGAGTGAGTGACCTCTTAGGCTCGATACACACATTCGAAATTGTTCGAATTGACAAATATGTTCGATATCTAAGTACGGAATGATGATAGTCTTGCTTTGGCAATATCTGGCGATATTTTAGATTAAAATAATAAAATTTATCCACGAATTTAGCACACGTTAAAATACAAAAATAATAAAATACTTAATTCAATATATATTTTATTTATTTCTATACAAAAATGGATATATTTATATCTTATTATTATTATAACCACGATCGTTCAACTGAGATTTGGATTCCGAATTGAAAAAAAACTCGAGTTTCGAAATCTCGAAACGGGATTCGGCAAAAAATTTCGAATGTATGTATGTATACGTGGCGGACGTTAGACTTTGTTAATGGGTACCTTTGAATTTCCATAATGTAACTTCATTATGATATGATATTCAATATGATAGATTCAATATGATATATTACTACTGACGCTACTTTTGTAATAGCGACAGAAAAACAAGTTTAAAGAAAATATATAAAGCACAGTAAAACTGCAAAAAAACGACTTAGATTTCAATAATTCATCAAATACAAAAAAATAAGCATTTTCACCCATTTCCCTGGTATGACATCATCAGGTCCAAACTTGGTGGTAACAAGACCACCTCAGAAGTACAATCTTTCAAGTAAAAAAAATAACTAAAATCCCTTCAGAAATTACTGAGAAATCGATTAACATAAATAGAACAAATGAATAAGAGTTGAACATATAACCTCCTACTCTTAAGTAACTTAAGTCGGTTAAAAAATCAGATCACCTACAACCAATATGTTAAAGGTGCGGTACCAGAGGCCGAGCTGTTAGGCGTCTTGTTCATATTTATCAGCTACCTTACCCACCAAGAAGAAATACGTCGAAATGAAATGAAAATGAAATGAAATGAAATGAAATGAAATGAAATGAAATGAAAATTATTTATTTGCGGAATAATAATAAATAATAATAATAAATATCCCTGAACAACTTACACTAATTAAATCTAACCCCAAAGTAAGCAAATTACATGCTTGTGTTATGGGTGTTAGTCAAAGATACTAATACATAGAAATACTTAAATAGATACCAGAATAAATTTAATAAACACCCAGACCCGGAAATGCAGACATCTAAATGTTCATCACACAAATGCCTGCCCCCGTCGGGAATCGAACCCGAGCCTCGCGGCAATTCGATGTAGTTAGGCGAGTACGCTAGCCACTCGACCAACGAGGCGGTCAAATATGTGTGTTAAAAAGTTGTTATAAAGATATTTAAGAATACAACATATTCTACCACATTGTGGTGTGCAAATATTTAGTCAATTTTAAGAAGTTACATATTTCTATAAAAATGTACATTTAAATCACAGCCAAAACATTTTATTTATTTATGAACATAAGTTTCATAACTTATTATAAATTAATTTAAAGGTAGATTAATTTTTAGTCCTATCTACCGTACACTACCAATCGATCGATGACGAGTAGGTACTCTTGGGTCTGTTTACTATTTACTTAAAAAAAAAGTATCTTCACGCCCATATCCCCGAAGAGGTAGGCAGAGGTACAAACAAGGCACCCACGACTAGCCGAAGACACTAAGTCCCACAATGTGATAGGTGGCAAGCCTATCGCCAACCGGACACATTTCCAATCCCGACTAACATTTTTTTTAATTAGAAAATTGGAAAAATCCAATTTTCTTTATGTTGGCCGATCCGGGATTCGAACCCAGGACCTCATGCAATCAAGTCCAACACCCGGACCGCTAGACCACAGAGGCGACTACTACTATTTACTTGTTACTATTTTTTTTCTACTATTTTTCCAGTGTTATTCCATTGTTAGTTTTTTTTGTCAAAAATTATTTTATTTTACGATTTTAAGTGACGAGTAGCAAGAATATCGTGAACATATTTTGTCTTTGATGCGCAATAACTAAACAAATGATTCCGATTTGATCTCATATTAACACATCAACAATGATGACTACAATGATGTTGATGAGTAGTGGATTCATTACTACTCATCACCATCATCGTAGTAGTCCTATTAAAAGTTCGATTTTTAAATTTCCTCGACTATCTATGGTCTCCATCACCAGACCTGTATTTTTTTTTATGATATTAAAAGGCAAATAAGCATTCGGATTTCCTGGTGGTAAGAAATTCACGCCGCCTAGAGACACACACTAAAGGTAGTAATGGTGCGTTGCTAAACTGAAGCCGGGATGTTAGGCATCGAGTAAAAGTAAGTTTACCGGCTACCTTATCGTTCAATCCGGAACACGTCAAGAAGTTATGGCAGCAAGAATAGGTAAGGTAAGGCGGTAGTACCAATCCGCGTTAGTCGCTGCGAAACTCTACCCTCGCCTTTTACTAGCTACCTGGCATGAAAGCAGATAGTCTATTTTGCAAAGGAGCCCGGACTAACATGGAATTTATATATCCATTAGGAAATAAATAAACGGCACTTAAAACTCATATGGGTGACAAATTTTAATCAATATACATGAATTAAGTCCAAACGCAAGGTAGCTACTATAGACAGTTGTAGAGTTTCCTTAACTGTCCTTCATCTTCATCATCAGACCCCTAATGACAGTCACAACTTATCTAGGTGTAAATTTCTCATCAATACAAATTTTTCAAACCCAAACACATGGTAACTGCTGTAAACCGTTGAGGAGTTCCCTTGACTGTCCTTCGTCTTCATCATCAGACCCCTAATGACAGTCACAACCCATCTAGGTGTAAATTTCTCATCAACACAAATTGTTCAAACCCAAACACAAGGTAACTGCTGTAAACCGTTAAGGAGTTCCCTTGACTGTCCTTCGTCTTCATCATCAGACCCCTAACGACAGTCACAACCTATCTAGGTGTAAATTTTTCATCAATACAAATTTATCAAACCGAAACACAAGGTAACTGCGGAAAGCCGTTGAGGAGTTCCCTTTATTGTCCTTCGTCTTCATCATCAGAATCCTAATGACAGTCACAACCCATCTAGGTGTAAATTTCTCATCAGTTCAAATTTACGAAACCAAAACACAAGGTAACTGCTGTAAGCCGTTGAGGAATTCCCTTGACTGTCATTCGTCTTCATCATCAGACCCCTAATGACAGTCACAACCTATCTAGGTGTAAATTTCTCATCAATACAAATTGTTCAAATTCAAACACAAGGTAACTGCTGTGAACCGTTAAGTAGTTCCCTTGACTGTCCTTCGTCTTCCTCATCAGACCCCTAACGACAGTCACAACCTATCTAGGTGTAAATTTCTCATCAATACAAATTTATCAAACCGAAACACAAGGTAACTGCTGTAAACCGTTGAGGAGTTCCCTTGACTGTCCTTCTTCTTTATCATCAGACCCCTAACGACAGTCACAACCCATCTGGGTGTAAATTTCTCATCAATACAAATTAATCAAACCCAAACAGAAGGTAACTGCGATAAACTGTTGAGGAGTTCCCTTGACTGTTAGCAGTCCCCTTGGCAGGGATGTTAACCCCATTGTGCAAGGCGACCGGCTACCCTAGACAGGTATTTTTTCTCTTGTTCCATTGCTATCGTGCCTAAGAATTGCTACGCTGTTTCATAGTTATAAAGGAAAAAACAGACGTAATCGCTTCAGTCTTCATCACAGTGTTATGTTGCGAGTCTAAATCTTAAGGCTTGTTATGTAATACGTTTGAGGAAAATTCATTTATAACTGCATTTTTAAAAGGTCCACACACATATTTCTTGGTGCTATAATCATAATCATGTAATGTAATGCAAAGGTTCACTTCATGAGTAGAAGTTTAATCATAATCTAATCTACATAATCAATTTATTTTAATAAGCACGACTTTTTAAGTCGTAACGAAGGCCCTAAAAGTCAATAGTAATAAATAAAAAATATTTAATGAACCAGTAAAAATTTACGTAAGTTCCCGCTATAGGGTTCAGTCTGATATGTTTTATATGATTGATGAATTGTGATTGATTTCATAACTTTAAGTAAGTAAGTAAGTATCTTCACGCCCATATCCCCGAACCTCCCTACCTCAGAGGCACAACCACGGCACCCATGACTAGCCGAAGACACTAAGTCCCACTAGGTAATAGGCGGCAAGCCTGGTCTAGTGGTTCAGGTGTTGGTCTTGACTGCATGAGGTCCCGGGTTCGAATCCCGGATCGGGAAAAAGAAAATTTGGTTTTTCCAATTTTCTAATAAACAAAAATTTTGCCCAAGATTGGATACGTGCCCGGTTGGCGATAGGCTTGCCACCTATCACATTGTCAGACTTAGTATCTTCGGCTAGTCGTGGGCGCCCTGCCTACCCACTCCGGGGATATAGGCGTGAAGATGCTTTATTTTTTCTTCCCCGTTAGGTGTCGTCCATCAATCACGTAAGGCTCAAAATCCGAGCCTTCGTTCAGTCCTTCAAAGCGATCTATAGAATGAAAAAGTATCTGCATGCCCGTATCCCCGAACAAGGGAGAGGTGCAACCAGGGCACCCACGACTAGATGTGTAAACACGACTGTGATAGGTGGCAAAACCAACGACAATCGGTCACATGTCCAATTCCGGCCAACATAGCATTTTATCAGAAAATTGAGAAAGACATGTTTTTTTCTTATGAAACTCGGGAATCGAACAAGGGATCTTATGAAGTAAAGTCCAACAACGGAACCGCTACACCACCGAGGCAATATGGAATAAAAATTCTAACAAAAGGTCGTCGACATAATAAACGTGTATAATTCAATTCAGCAACCAGTTCATAATTTATTCACCACATAACCATTCCGTTGACGACTTGGCGACGCCCGTCAAGCCATAACTGACCCTGACCTTGAAAATTGACAACTGCCTCTTCGGTCCTTCAATTTACGATAAATGGAGCTAGTGTATCAACCCTTTAACAGCTTCATGGAATCACAAGGGCAAAGCAGAGGGACATCTTGAATGAAAAATACACCTTAAGAACAAGTATCGGAATACGAAAATATTTGTTTCACATACAAGAGTTTTTCAGACACGTCCATACAAATCAAAAAACTACCATTGGGCCCGAACGTGGCCACTCACTGAGAACATTCGGCGAAAGAAACTCGGCGAAATTGCTTTTCAAAATAATTTAATCGCAGCAGGCTGCAAAAAGCTCTACTTCCATTTTCATAAGTATCTATAGCATTTAATAACCAGAAAAAATGAGTATATTTTCGGATTATCTGGAATCCTACCATCAGATCCAGGCTTGGTGACAAAAAGTCCATCTCAGAAATACGCTCTTTTAAATAAAAAAATAAATTTCTGAAATCGGTTCAGAAATGGTGGAAAAATAGACTAACATTCGTCAAAAAAATATAGGAGTCGAACATATAATCTCCTCCTTTTTCGAAGTCGGTTAAAAAACTAATTACAAGCATTGTTTCCTATTTATTATTCTGAAATCTTATAATAACTATCTCCTCTGTGGTCTACCGGTCCGGTGTCGGACTTGACTTCTGGAGATTCCGGGTTCCAATGCTCGGATAACAAAAAAAAAATGTGTATTATCAATTTTCTAATAAAAAATAACGTTGACTGGGTTGCGTGTTGCCCGTTGCTAACGAGTAACGTTGCCCAGTTGAGATAGGCTTGCCACCTATCACATTATAGGACTTAGTGTCTTTGGCTTATCGCGCATGCCCTGGTTGTGTCTCTGCGTACCACTTTGGGGGATATGGTCGTAAAGATATTTTAATTAACTGTTCTCTAACCACTATTTGATTTTTTTTTAATTTTTGCTATGGTAAGTATTTAATGTGCTAGGGAAGTTTGTAGTGGAAACGTTTACATTGGCCCATGAAAAAACGGATTACCCTGTCTTGTCTTAAGACGTCGCTTTGGATAAACTGATAACAGTAGCCAGGATGTCCGTTCAAGGTATCACATGGAAGCAGGTGAGAGCACCGGATATAGCACCTGATAGTAAAACAAACATACCGCAACCATAGAAAAAACTTTTGACGTGTTTGACAGCACATTCCATTGAAGATTTATTTACAATAATACATGATATTTTTGATTTTAAGAAACTCAAGGTGCCTATCGACATCGACTATGTTTATACTATGTTGTAAGGCATACTAGCAGAATGCTAGAAGAAATAAAAGCTATCTACAATAGCTCAGATTATAAATCAAACAAGACTAGTAGTGGCCAATTAGTTAATGGAAGGTAAGAATGGGAGTGGCCAGTTAGTGGAAGGTAAGAATGATTCTTAGAATAGTTCAACACCCCTTTGCTTTTTTTTTCTTATGTGAGAGGTCAGCGAACAAGCACACAGCTCTCCTAATAGTAAGAGGTAACCGAGGCCTATAAACACCGCATATGTTACAGGTGCGTCGCTGTCCTTGGGCCGGGATGTCAGACCTATTGTACCGACTACCCTACCCTCCGGGCCGAAATATGACAGTCATTGTGGCGGCAGAAATAGGTAAGTCTGTGGATCTCTACCCGGGCATGTTGCTACAAAGCACTCATTAAACCTTTGCTCGTCTCTTACCAACTGCCCAGCAGCCAGCTTTATTCTACATAGTAGACACGGACCAGCACGGGGACAAATACTTTATAAAACATTTCAAGACAATTTAAGTACAAGCCCATATCAATGCAAAAAGTGCAAGATATGAACCACATCACTACAGTAGGCTACGAGGTAATTAGCAGCCTGTCCAAATATCCGACGCCGGCCATGTCAGATTAACTGTATTTCTTAAAAGTGTGTAGCGACCTGTAAACTTGCGCAAGAGGTTAAACATAAGTAGCATAAAATCTTGATCTACGTAAGTGGCATCATACCTGCAAGACCAGTCTGCTTTTTAAACGACAAAAAAAGAGTTATCAATTCTTTGCATTTTTTTGTACGTTTGTTACGCGATCAATATCGAACCATTTTTATGCCACTATTTGGAAAGGTAGACCATGATTCCGAAGTGATCCCTCATTCATTTTATAACGATCCTACCAGCAGTTTTTGAATTATACTTAACATGCATGCATTATTTTTTATCTATGGCGATCAGAATCATCAGTCCACTTGGATGCATTCTATTACGATAAAAAAAATCTGCTCTTTGGCGGCATTCCCTTCAAAGCTCTTTAGTTATGGCCATTTGAGCCCCAGGTCAAATCAGTGCGATGAACGCAGGATGTGAACCACGACTACAGTGGGCCGCCAGACCAAGTGGCAGGTAATTGGTGCGCTGTCAAAACATCCGACGAGGGCCTGTCAGATTAACTGTATCCGTTAAAGAGCCGCGTTGGCATGGCAGCAACTTTTTGATTTAACAGATTATGTACTAAGCCTGCGTTTTAAAAACTAAAAGCTGTGACTGATCGATAAAATAAGAATATGGCCCATGTTAGCTTACGAGTATGCTTTCGCAAATTCGGGAGCCTAAATCGTGATATCTATCCCATAATACTGCAATAGTTTGAAAGCTTAACGGGACATCATGTATAAAAATAAATTGATTTAAAGTTCCAAGAGGTCGAAAAATATATAGTCTAAATGCATACATACACTCGAGTACGTCTTTCCTTAGACGTGTAACAATTGGCAACATATTACAGTCACTTATCCGTCAAACACCAATGCGTAAAGTGGAAATTGCATTGCGGTAAATACTTGCCTTATCTGCCTGCGGCGTGTTGCTCACTATTATTGGCTTACAGCCTTAAGCTGTAATAGCCTCAAGTAATTACATCAAAGATTTTCAAGTCTCGTGTATATCACACCTTTTTGAAAATATAACAAAATTAAACTTAGAACAAAATTTTCACGTGGACGGTCCAAAATTTGGGTTCCGATAAACGACGCGACAACGCGAAAAGTGTCAAAAAGTGGCAGCTTAAGGAATCGCCAAAACATGTTAGACATTTCTCACGGTTTTGAGTTAAAATGGAAACGAACACCTTATGCGCAAATCAAATATGTCCGTGCGAAAGATTATATTCGATGCTTCATTCAGGTTTAGATGCGCTAACTAAATGCGCGGCTCGACCCTTCAATTCCAAATCGCTAAAACTTCCTGCTTAAGTTCTTACAGTTACAATAATTTACACTGTTCTTAACACGACTTTCGAAGTATAAGAAAATTCGTTTTATGGACAAGGAGGAATCCAAGCAGCAATTCGGCTTGATTGGTTTACACTATCCTCGCAAAAGCAGAAACACCACATGACTCTCATTTGCACATGGAACTGAAATGGGATGCTATGTTCGCATGCATCCCAGAAGTGAAAATATTAAACTTCTCGGTGCATGATAGGTAGATCAAATAAAACGCTAAGGGGACTCAGATCCCTCCATAAAGCCAAAAGATAAAACAGATAAGAAATAGTTTTGTTCGAAACATTGAATTACCTACATTGAATGTAGGCAACTATAATCTCTGCTAATTTTAGGAACTCCAACTTAGTTTCAAGCTGGCAAAGCAAAATTGGCTCTTCAAGGCCACAAATATTTCCTTCTATAACTTAAAAAAAACACAAATCTATCAAGTACTTTGCAGAATGTTTCTTTTGGTATCAAAAAATACGTTTATCATATAAAAACTATGCTTAGGGTATACATATGCGAATAAAAAAGTCCAAATTCACTTCAACTTTTCCCGTGATTTTTAAATCTACTAAAGCACATTGAAAAAGTGAAAACCATGAAATTGGCATCCGTTTGTAGACACTTATCCGTCAAGCACCAATTTAAGCGTTAAGTGCAAGTGGTATTGCAGCCGATACTTGTCTTATCTGCCTCCGGCGTGTTGCTGACAATTAGCGGCTTACAGTTTAAAGCAGTTACACCGTCAAAGGGACGTTAAAATATTTCAACTTGAAACGACGGGTTTATGTCTTTTGATGCATATTCTTATTTTTAAAGTGTTATTTTTTACGCTTTTAATACCTACTTACTAGCTGTTGCTCGCGGGGTTGCCCACGTAGTTAATGGTCCCACGGGAACATTTTTCGAGATGAAAACTATTCTATGTGTTAATCCAAGTTACCCTCTATGTGTGTGCCAAATTTCATGAAAATGGGTTCAGCAGTTTTTGCGTGAAGGAGTAACAAACAAACAAACATATAAACTTTCGCATTTATAATATTAGTAGGATACAGCGTTACTTTTGTCATCATTGTAGTGTTAGAACTTGACTTCATAAAAAAATGAGTCTCGGGTTCATATTCTGCGTAGGACAACAACAATAAATATGTTTTTTCAATGTTGTAATAAAAACAACTTTTAGAACATTACAACATTGTACAAGTCTTCCGGCTAATAAGCGTTCAATGAGGACTCAGCTAGAACACTGTACACATTCCTTTAGAATACATGATTAGTTATACTTTAGGTTAGAGTTACTTTAGGTTGAAGTTATACATACATATCTTCACGCCAAGTCCCTTACAGGGTAGGCAGAGAGTATCGAGTGCCAGACCTCACGATCCTGACAAACCTGTCTTGCTTCCTTCACATTCATTACCCTTTTCATACAAACACGCCGGTTTCGGAGACTCTTGACACCACCCTTGGATAATATCCAATTGATCAGGTCGTGAAATGTCAGCCTTGGTCTCCCCGAGTACCTACATCCATCCACATTCACATTATATATTTACTTAGTCAATTTTTCATCTGTCATTCTTTCCACATGATGAACCATCGGAGCATGCCCTTTCGCATTTTAACACCAACACTTTCTTTCAATCTCACTCTTTCTCGGATCTCACTGTTACGAATGCGGTCAGCGAGCGTTACACCATAGATTTTCCGTAGTGCTCTCATTTCAACCGTATTTATGCTGCTTTCATACTCTTTCTGAAATACCCAACTCTCGCTTCCCTACAATAACGTTGGGATAAGCACAGAATTATGCAAAGCGAGTCTACCTTTTTGACTCAAAACCTCGCTTTGGAATAGCTTACCCAACGCTCCATTCACACTATTCCCTGCACTCACTCTCCTCTC
>NJDC01001585.1:149552-176418 GCA_002245475.1 Calephelis virginiensis
CCACATTCAATGATCTTAACCTTTGAAGACATTTGTCCAAATATAAGATAAACAAGCGTGCTGACAACACACAACCCTGCTTGACGCCAATATTAGCATCAAACCAAGGCAATATGTTGCCATCCACCCACACGCATGCCTTACAGTCTAAATACATTGACTGCATCGCACGCAGCAAGGACTCAACTATCCCATAATCTGACAAAATGTCTCAAAGTTCCTTACGTACAACCCTATCAAACGCTTTTTAGAAATCCACAAAACCGCAGAAAACCATCTGACCCACAGCCAGATACTTCTCTACAATGTTGCGGAGCGAAAACACATGGTCCGTACATCCTCTTCCAGACCAGAAACCGTCTTGAGCCTCCCACAATGTTCCATCGGACATCCCTTGCATCCTCCTTTCAACTATTTTTCCATGCACTTTTGATGCTAAACTGATCAAACTAATGGCCCTGTGACTTGTACAGTCCATGCGTGAACCCTTGCCTTTATACAAGGACACGATGACCGCACGTCGCCAGTCTTCGGGTACTCTGCCGGTCTTCTAACATTTGTTACAAAGAACCCAGAAAGAGTCCCGGGCGGCAGGACCACCAAGTTTGATCATCTCAGCTGTAACCATATCTACTCCCGCAGCCTTACCATATTTCATACTTCTTAGCGCCCATTCAACTTCTTGCATCATAATGCCGTCAGACGCCTCCGCTATTTCCGAGTCATTTGAGTACTCGGACGCAGCGGCAACATCTTGGGCATATTCATACGTATCTCCATAAAATTCACTCCACCGTTTTAACACGTCATGCGTGTTTGCAAGAATGTCACCACTCTTAGTTCTCTTCATTCTGGAGGCAGACGAAGTTATAATAACACTATATGAGATAGTCGTCTTCACTATGTGAAAAAAAACCTCTAAATAAAGATTTAAAAAATCTACCAGCTACTTTACCCTTCGAGTGAAACAAAGGCAGACAATAGGCAGGAATAGATAAGCTCGCTCACTTCACTTATTAGCACTAGGGCTTTGTTGGTAATAACACATGTAACCTATGTTCGCCTCTAAGAAGCTGCCTGCCAGGCAAGCTATTGGACTATTCCACAAAAAGGGTCGGAGGCAACAAGGTTACATATCCAATCCAGCGCAACGTCGTGTTTATTAAAAAATTGAAAAACACATTTTCTTAAAAAAACCATAATGCAATGGAACTCAATTCAATTAGATTTTCAGAAATCGGTCGAACCTTAAAGTAAACCTATATATGCATGTGTGCTTGTGTTTTGGGTGTTAGACAACGATACCAGTAATAGAAATACTTAAATAGATACCAGTAAAGATATAATAAACTCTGAACCGAACATACAAGCATCTTAGTTCATCATACAAACGCCTCTGTGGTACTGGTCTAGCGATTCAGTTGTCGGACTTGACTGCGTGAGGTCACGGGTTCGAATCCCGGGTCGGGCAACAAAAAGAAAATAGGGATTTCCAACTTTCTAAAAAAATCTATCTCTTCGGGGATATGGGCGTGAAGATACTTAGTTACAAATACCTGCTTCCGACGCAATACGAACTCGAGTCGATGGAGTTAGCCTCTAGCCTCTCGGCCAACGAGGCGGTCAAAATTGAATGAATTAAATTGAAATGGATGTCAATTTCCTATCGAAAAATATTATCAAACGCGAGGCGTATTTATATTTTTTGTATTTATAAGTAGTAAAGCAAGCGATAGCTAATCAAAAAGTTTCAATAAAACGAAAACACAAATTTTACTTATGCAATAAAAACGTCAAACCAGTAACCATAGCATGCATAATTAAGCAATTCTGAGTTATTTCAAAATTTAACAAGTTATGTTTTCATTTACAGTAGTTATAGTAGTAGCCACTGGGGGTAGCTGTGCAGCTCCTTGCCCGGGTAGGGATCCACCGCCTTACCTATTTCTGCCACCATAATGACCCTGTCCTGATCCTGGAGGGTAAGGTAGCCGGTAGACTTGCACAACAGCCCTAAAATCTCGGCTACAGGACATTATAACGTACCTATAACATCTACGGTCTCTATTGGCCACGGGTGTCTTACTATCAGGAGAGCCATGTACTTGTTCGCTCTCACATAAGGAAAAGTATATTTGACTTTTGTATTTAGGTACTACATATTATAGTTAAATCAATAATCACATAACTCAATATAACATTTGATAAAAGGTTAATTATAATACAAATTATTAACACATAAAACATTTTCATTGTAAATCATATCACATAATAAAACGCTGGACATGATACTGTTAGGTTCAAGTTCACACCAAAGATCAACCGATAACGAAAATGTTACAAGGAATTTGATACGCGAAATATGTAAGTCGTTACCAAGAAAAAATATTATCTCTTTTTAGTACGCAACAACAAACACGTTCATTATTTCACGTGATATTTGTATAGATATATTACCTACTAGCTCAATGTAGAACTTAAGAAATATGTTTAAGATAAGTAGCTTGAGTTAAGTACTCCTTATTAAATCATCTACCTGTCAGTGAAAGTCCCGTAAAAATCGGTCCAGCCGTTTATAACATTAGCCGGAAGAAACAAACAGACAGACATACATTTTTTATTTTTATTTTGGTTTATACCTATGTAAACTTAAAATATTCGTGTAGCAAAAAATGTTAACATTAAAAACAGACACTCAAATTTTATTTATTTGTGATGTGATTACACTTAGCAGCACGTCCTGGCTTCGCACGGGTTTCAAATGCTAATAGAATTTTTGGAATCGGTCCAGTTATTCGTCACAAACATTTGAACATACAAATACGTTTTCTTTGTAATAATAATAAATATATTATATATAAACCGTCCTATTCAATTGCTTTATCTATTAAAAAACCGCATCAAAAACCGTTCATAGTTTTAAAGATTTAAGCATATAAAGGGACAGAAGAAGCGACTTTCTTTTATACTTAGGTATGTAGTGATAGTGTACCTGCACATCGACACATGTACACTTTTACACTAATCTAATATATAAAATTCACGTGTCACGAGGTGCGTGATTGAACTCCTCCGAAACGGTTTGACCGATTCTCATGAAATTTTGTGAGCATATATAGTAGGTCTGAGAATAGGCCAACATCTATTTTTCATACCCCTAAGTGATGAGGGTGACACATCTACGGGTTGTTTACTAAAATCACGTTAGACATATAGCAGAACCACGTCTGCCGGGTCAGCTAGTATTATTATAAAATTAATATTATAAGTCATTTAAAAAGGATTCTATGTTACTTTTAACACCTCCGAGAATGTGTGAAAAGTTTTGTGATTAGTTTTAAGCAGTTTTAGCGTGAAAATGCAACAAAAAAACTTATTTTCGCATTTATGATATTAAAGTGGGATCAAGAGCACTCGCGTGTTAGTCATATTATTGTCGGATAACTTAGGTATTTAGCTCACCCGGAAGAACTCTATTAGATATGGGAACAAAAAGTGCCTGTCAGCTTCTATCTTTTCACATAAAAATATATCATAGCATCGCCCTAAATGGAATGAACGAAAGGAAAAACAAACAAACACCTTTGAATTTATATTTATCATAGCATGGTATGGATTATAAGTACCTATTACATGTCTGTTGGGAGCGGCATCGCCCGTACTAAAGTCATTTAGTTTTCCCGGTTTTCTCCTTGTTAATGCTAACATTGTATTGCTAACTGTGAGGTAGTTACGTCATCAAGCAGGTTCTCGAGTATTCGCCCTTTTTTCGCGAAATTTTACTTTGCACCCAAAAACATAATTAAGAAACTTGTTCAAATAGAGTTTTCTAGATTCTTCCAAAAAATTATAGAGTACAGTGTAAAAAGTGAAAAAATCGTGTTAGCAACAATATTTATAACTCAAGAACAGTTAAACCGATTTGACTGATTAATAAATTAATAGAAAGGTAGCTTAAAATCAGGAGACGGACATAGGACACTATTCATCCCGTTCTGCTGTGAGAAAACTAGAATTTTTTCTCATACAAACTGAATGGGTGGAACGAAGTTCGCCGGGACAGCTAGACTTATATAGATTTGTCTGTAGGCAAAACGTTTTTTTTTTCCTCTTATAATCTAATCTGCTTCATTAAATTAACATTGTCGAAAAAGACATCATATACCATGGTGGATAAGGGATAGTGGTAACAATTCTGTTGGGGAAAACTTAAGCTAAACTAAAATTAGAATTGAAACTATAAATTTTGAATAGCCAATATTTGTTTTAAAATCTAAGAAAAAGTTAATTTAGTAAGCCAAAAGCTTATGTTAAATTTTTAGGGCATCATTTACAAAACAAAAAATGCAATTTAAAAGCAAAGCAAATTTTACCTACTTTTTATTTAGTTTAGTTAGCCTAGTTGATGCCAACAGAATTACTATCAATATTATCCATATTACTGTATTTTTTAATACTGCAAAATGCAGTGTGAAAGATCAAATAAAACACCTTTTAATCTTAAAGATGCACCCATCAGAAGTAAACATGTAGCTATATCATGACTTTAATTTAATACTACTATTAGGTTTTGCACACTAGGGTTTTTTTTAATTATGTGCATTGGTGTAATTTAAGGAGATCTGAATGGACTGCAGGTAAGACTAAATATGTTCTAAGAAAATTTTAATAATGATTTTATAAGGATAACCATTGTAAAATGTTCTCAGCAGTTCACACACACACACACTGCATACACACTGCAGCTTAAAGAAAGTGGCATGATGATAAATACCTAAGAAGCTATGTGGATATGGTTATCATACAAATATAGAAAAATTTAATATAGTTACAAGGTTCAGAAAAAACAAAAAATTCTGCATTTTTGATACTAGTGAAGATCTAAGGCTGTAACATTTTTATTATATACTTATGCTATGTTTTATAAAACTTTTACATTTGTGCCTTGCCATTTGGGGCGCCATATGCTTATTTGTTTCTCTCACAATCTTATTATAATAATTCCCAACCAAAACCTACACATAACATAATTAAAATCTATTTCAATCATGTTAGCTTTTAAATAAAAATACAAATCGAAATTAGTCTATCCGCACCAAAATTTATGCATTATCATGCCACAGACACACACAGAGACAATCCAAACTTACAACACCCCTCTTTTTGCATCAGGGGTTAAAAGAGAATTCTCCTAAAACTTTATTAAAAAGTATTTTTCCCAGAAATAAAACAAGAGTAGGACAGGGTCGGATATGAGCTTGCACTTGAGTTATCAATGCCTTTCTGTGTGGGAACATTAATCTTGCATACACTAAGTGTAAACTCTGTTAATGAGCTTAAATCAATTAAAGAGAATTCAGACAGCAAGCAGTTTGCGTGGAGTAACTACAGTCTCTAAAATATATATATAAATTATTAAAGTTGATTGTATTTGCTTATATGATTAGAGAGAAAATCAATTTCCTAAGGTAAGAATATGGGCAAGTGCTGTGTAGCAATTTGCCCGGATAGAGATCCTTGCTTTACCTATCTCTGCCATCACGACAGTGTCATGTTGCAGTGCAGAGGATAGGGTAACCAGTAGACTTACAGAATAGGCCTAACAACCTGGCCATAGCATAGCGATGCACCCATAACATCTGTGGTACCTAAAGGCCATATTTATCTCTGAACATCAATTAACTGCCTTTTGCAGTAAAAAGAATACATTACATAATACCAAATGTACAATATGAAATTACTTAAAATTTGATTAATCATTGACAGATTTAAGTTAGAATTATTCCTTTTAACCAAAACCACTTGCCCATATGCAATATAAATAAGTACTACTTAATACAAAAGTTTGGTTTTGCAAGTATGAATTAGTACATAAGCAAGTAAAACAAACCTACCCACTACTATAGTATATAGTCAATGTTTGGTTATTACAACTAGGGGAGCAGTACACACTGTTATTACTACAATAAATGCTACTTAAACAGCAAAAACATCAAATTTACCTGGTGACCAAGTTCTATGAAAACCCATCTTTCTTGTATTCCCCTTTTCAAATTTTATTAGTTAATTATTGAGTGCTAGGAATTAATTTCTAATTAAATTAAATGTTTTAAAATTAATTCATTTATGTACAACCGAATCTGTAACCAAATGTACTTACTATTTTGTAATAAATAAATAATTTAATTTTAAAATGTTAACAGTGATATCTGATAAACATACACCCCAAATGTTGAGACTTTTCATTAAATAGAGCCAGTTCCAAAGTATTTGACATCTAAAAAATATTTTTTATCTCATCTAAAATAATATCAGAGATACCAGTTTAAGAATTTGTTTTCTTACCTATCATTAGCATATGTATACCAAATAAATATAGTCATTAAAATTCACCTCAGAATTCCAGTGTCAGTTTTACTGCTTGAGATCTAGGTTTTGATTATAAACAGTTTTAATTTTTTTTTCTTAACATTAACAGGTCACCTGAACTGGTGACTATGAAGTAGGGAAGTTCAAAACAAGACCAGTAAAGTACAGGGAATATTAGAGATTTGGCATTCAAGCTAGATAATAAAGCATAACTGTAGTATCTTCACGCCCATATCACCGAAGAGGTTGGCAGAGGTACAACCAAGGCACCCACGACTAGCCGAAGACACTAAGTCCCACAATGTGATAGGTGGCAAGCCTATCGTCAACCGGGCATATTTCCAATCCCAACCAACATTTTTTTTTATTAGAAAATTGGAAAAATCCAATTTTATTTTTGTTGGCCAACCCGGAATTCGAACCCGGGACCTCATGCAGTCAAGTCCAACACCCGGACTGCTAGACCACAGAGGCGAACAATGACTGTAGTATTCAGTTTAGTGATTTAAATTGGTTTGTTCTGCATCAGATCTTGCTATAATACATATCTTAGTACTCTTCTTAACCTATTATGGCAAGATGGATCTGAAAATGTACATTGTTTTGTTTAAAAATTAAGTTTTAATTATTTTGTTTGTGATAATATGTGTTAGAGTGTTCAAAGTGAAGCTAGATAGTCTTATCACATCACATAATGGAATAACACATTGTTCGCTTATTGCCTTTACTTCATGGAAATTGCATTAAGTATATTTTTTGTTAAGGTTTCTCTTACAAAACGAATCATGATTTAATATTCAAAACAGCTGTTGCTAATACAAAACACAAAGCAATCAGAGTAAAATTCTGCGACATCTGAATAAATTTTATTTATTGAATTAAAATTCCTTTAAAAATATTGGTGTTATTTAAAATAAGTGTTTAATAACAATTATAAATTTGCAATTCAATTATTGTTAATTTTCTACAGTCCATAATATAACATATAATAGTTAATCAATTTTACAAAACTTAATGTTATTACTACTTCATTGTTGTAAGTAAAATCTTCTATCATTTTGTAAAATAATTACAGAAAGTTTTTGAATGTATGTTAAAACATAAAATAATTTAACAATAACATTTCTTCACACACAAACTTGTACACAGGTACAATTACATTTTGCACTACTTTGAATTCTATTAATAAAAAGTTACCTGTTCTGCTAACATTTAGAAAAGAAATTATCCCTTGAGTCATTTGGTCAATGTCAAGTAATTAAGTAACTATTTCAAATTCACTTTAATTACCTAGTCAGTAATAGTTAACAAATTAATAGAAAGTAAATGATAAAGAAAATAATAATATGACGAGTTTAATGATAATTTTATTTTGATATCATTCTAACAAATGCTCGTTGTTATACATAGTAATATTTTTATTTACAAACGGGTACCTAAGTAAGTATGTGAAAATATTATTTAAATTTTTTCGAAATTAAAATATCAGCCTTTGATGGTTGAAGAATCAATTTTAAATTAACTTGTTTACTAACTTATTTGCTTGCTTCTTAGATGTCGTTTAACATGAAGTTGCATAGCAGTAATAAACACATAAAAAGTAAACATACAACGAATGTTGGATTAACGTAAATTACGAGCTCAATGTCAAATGTTAATTAATAAAGGTAAGTAAAAAAATGTCGGTGATCGTTTACAATTAATAAAACATTACAATTATTTAGTAGTCCATGAGCGTGACACAACAGGAAGTTCCGAGTACCAAAAACCAATTTTATAATAATCTAAGAACTTGATAAACTTACCAACAAAAAGAATCGCGAAATCCAACGCGACTTTTCGCAATAAGAATTTAGAATCACGATCTATTGTAATGGAATGATTGCGAGAGTTTGCTTTACGTTCATTTCTTTCCATTTTGATTCTTTTAATAGCACTTTCCTTTTAATAAAAAATATTATTCACTAAAATCTTTACACAAAATATTACGAAACGTCAAAACGGTAAACGGAACCGATGGAGAACTGTCATCAAATTGAACGTCACACACGAAGCGCATGCGCGCGATGACTGCGCTATTCGCTAGTGCTGTGCCTTCACTGGGTAACTGGCTAGCCGCTGAAATTGCTACTTGCCCTTCGCTACCGCATGGCTACCGCTTTCTTTAAATAGTGTATGGAGTTGCAGCCATGCGAATCAAAGTCGCTCCTTGCAAAACTAGGAAGGTTTCGGAATCAGCATAACAACATTATTAATATGTTTTCATCCTATTTCGCACAAGTATTTAATACCTGTCTCAAAATTTGCAGATAAGTATATCCCTTGCCTGTCCTTACTTATACACATAGGGTCGTTGCGCCTGATCGCGTCCACTTAGTGGAGTTTGCAGGTTTGAGGTAGAATATAAAAATGTTCTGGATCTAATTTTGAATTAAGGGGCCATGTCTGCTAAAATACGTCAGCAATATACTGTTTTTTTCATACAAAGCAATTATGGATCTTGGCGACAAAAATACACAAGATTAACATTAATATGCTTTATAAGACTAGTGTTTCCAAAACACGATTAATTTCACTTTGCTCGATAGAAAAAAATCAAAAAGTTAACCCTTTTTTGAAAGCAAAACCCATCTGTCTACTTCAATTATGAAAATATCGACACCAGATTTAACATAAACATAGAGAAGTATTATACCTAAATGATAACTGTTTCAGTTTTTATATTTTTTTTTCAAATTACTTTTATACCTAGTGTCAAAAATAGTGATTTGGCGCTTAGGACATTTACTTTAGAGCGTAATATTTCATAATAATCATGGAACGGGAGAGTGCGCTGATTGGCTCTTTGGGCTGACTAAGTATGGGGCCTTAACTAATATTGTAACCCATCCGTAGTATAGTCTATTTTAGGATGAAGCTAAGTTTTAGCCAAAATGTCTAGTTATTATTTTTTAATAAATAAAATAACCGAAATAAGGCGATTTACCCAGTTCGCGTCCACAATTTCCAGATCGCGTCCACCCATGGACCAGTTTGCGTCCACCAACTTATAAAGGGGTTAAGGGGAGATTTTATTAAGAACTTTGAAAGAAACATTAGGTTTCAACTATTACTGTATAAAATACATATGTTCAGGCCTAGTCCCTTGCTGGGTTGGCAGAGAATATCGAGTACCAAGTGTTACTAGCTCCCTCACAATAATTACTTTTTTCATACAATAAAAAGCTGTTCGTGGAGATTGTGGTGACAAGAGTTGGCCTTGGGGTAAAATTGACCATGGAAAGTCAACTTAGGTCTTCCCAGGTAACTAAGTACATCTATCCACTTTCGCAATATATGTATGTACTGACAATCTTTCATCTGCCATTCTCACAACATGAATGAACCAACGGAACATGCCCTTACTCATTATTGTACCAACACTCTTTTAATCCCACTCTTTCTCGGATCTCACTGCTACGAATGATGTCAATCAAACTATCTACCCCTGTTAAAAGCACTACCTGGACAAACAAACTCATTTGTTTATTCCAGCACTACTACGTCTACTAAAACTCTTGAATACGTTCTGGCTACATCTCTTTCATATGCTATTTTGTTTTCATTTCGTTTTGAAATGTAGATACGCCTTTTTCTTTCCAATCAACATTCATTAGTTCATTAATTACTGTTTGTAGCTCAGATGATTTGGAGCCCAAAATTACATTATCGATTGTTTATATCAGACAGGTCACCACTAGGTCACATATTTTTTCTGGTTTTATTCAAAATATCTTAATTCTAGAATACAGACATTTAAAAATATTTAGTAGATTTTGTTGGATAAGTAAATTTGAAAAGATGGTAGTAAGTACATTTTCTTTTATAAATTTCACATCAAGCACGTCCATTTCACAAAAATTTTTAGTTTCCTTCAATTTTTTTCCTAACTATTATTACCTATCGTGTTCCCTCTTTCGTTCTTGAAATGCTCTTTATCTTTATTATTTTCTAATGAAAACATCATCAGCCGGGATAGAACATGTGCCCAGTTGGCAATAGGTTTGCCACCTATCGCATTGTGGAACTAAGTATCTTAGGCTAATCGTGCGTGCCCTAGTTGCACCTTTGTCAAGTTCTTTGTGGAATACGAGCCTGAATATACTTTCATAATTGTCTTTATGTATTTAAAATTTATCATACAGCTGCTTGTGTGTTGAGTGGAAGAAGGCAGAAAAATTTCAATGCGCTTGTTCCCTTCCGGAGCGGTGGTGGGTACTAGTCCCGATGGGATTATACAATGCACTCTACCAACTACCACCTATCTATAGCTGTCTGATTAAATTTTATAAAACAGTTACGTAAGATTTAGTATTTAAATAAACAAGTGGATGCAAACTGGTACATAGTATAATCCATCCATCTAGTTTGCGTCTAGGTAAATTTCAACATCTATATCTTTTTCTATTACCATAATTAAGTGGACGCAAATTGGCTATTTAAATAAGCATAATAATAATGGTAAAAATAAAATAAAACCCCATCCTTATGACATATTTCTTTACATTAAAATAAAGGATCAAGTTAGAAATAGAAAGATGAGTTTGAGTCCACCCTGGACGCAAACTGGCTAATTCGTAATATTGGTATACCAGTTCGCGTACACCTTATTTTAACTCTAAAAACTAAAATAGTCAATCAAAATCATCGATATTTTTATTACTTTAATCATTTTCAAGGCCTAGGAACAAATACAATCTTTAATTAAACTTAAAACATTGAAAAATTACGTATGAAGCGCGCGTCGGTTTACTATTTTTTTACTAAAATTATGGATATTTACACACCTTTTTTATATAGGTAAGATTAATTATTTTTTTTAAACAGGAAAAATTATGCGAACAGTTCTTTTGTCTGTGTATGTATGTTCATAATATATTGTATAATAGGCAGAAATGACTTTTAATTTCCCTAATTTGTTAGTACACTTATTTTTAAGGGTTTTTAAAACGGTGTCCGCGAAATGGACGCGAACCAGGGCGTGGACGCGAATAGGCTGACATACCCTATTTAGATAAACATTTAGTAAGAGAGATGGTATTATTTAAGAAAATTTATGCACACCATGTGGGTACCTAGGTACTTTATATTATACACAGATTGTCGACGTCTTCTCCCCTCTTTACCTAATTACTAAAAACGATTAGGTACCAAAAGATTATCTATGAAGTTGTAACTACCAATTTTTTTTTATTTTTTCATGTAGGTACTGCTAAAATATTGCCTTTTGGTACCTACAGGCAATATTTTAGCAACGTAAACTACTACCGCAACCAAACCATGCACTATATCCCAAAAAAACCTTACGTTTTAACTACTTACATATGGACATTTACAACAAAAATAGCTAGGTACCAGTCCAATGCCGCGTTAATTAAAGATTCTATGTAATGATATAATAGGTATATGAGGTAATACTTAAATAAACAAGTCTGGGGAGATTTAAGACAAAATAATGAAAATATCTTTTACTAAGACTTTAACTAAGTATTTTTCTAAAACCGATTTGAAACTTTAGTATGAATTTAATTTAATATTCAACATAATTATTTTGAAGATGACAATTTTACAGGTATCTTGTTCATGCTCCGTTTTTATTAAAAAGGCAACTTTTTATTGTTAATAGAAAAAAGTAAGGAACATATTTTGTTACCTACATCAGGGGTAACCTTAACATATTAATTAAAGGTGACAGGTAGCTACTAGAGTATCGTGGCGGATTACAACTGTCACTTCAAATAAGCCTTAAGGATGGAATTTATTAGATTTCATTGTTAAAGTGTGATCATTTAGTAAGACATTAAAGTAAAATCATGAAATTAGTGTTTAGTACAGAAGTCAGATGTCCAGTATTTTTCCTTGCACTGCAAGGTACAGGCCTATCTACCTAAGTAGGTTTAAGGTTTTTTTTGGTTATAGCATTGGCGTAGGTTTTAGGGATTTCTACAGATTGGTCATTTGAATTTATTTATCCAAATCACACTGCTTGAGTTTGAGTAATGAGACCACCGCTTTACCCAAGACCCTGATATGACTTATTGACGACTTATGACTAATTATAATTGAATTCCGATTTTGGTAAATTTGATGCAATTAATGTCTACTTGACTAATAGCAAAATACTAACGTAAATGCCAAAACCAAAGAAAGAAAGAGTTTATTTATAGACTAACTAATAACAAAGGCTAAAGAGTAAAGTACCTAACTATCCATTAAAAGGAACTACCTACCTACCTAGTTAGTAGAACTTAAGCGGTTTTAAATGTTACTACCAATTTATATATGTGGATTTTATGTTCTAGGGATTATTAATAACTTGATTTTGGCTGTTTCTTAAAGTTTTAAACAGTCTAAAGATCTTTATTCATGAATTGTTGAGAACCAACGTAAGCCTGACCGAAGAAATGACAAACATCTGGGGGCGCTAAATTCGTTACGGTTAAAGCTCTCAGACCACTAAAATGTATTTGATAGGTCTGAGTTGTAGTAACATTAAGTACCTAAGTACATATTATAAGTCAAAACTGAGTTGAAATATCATTGCCAAATTATTCTAGGGTGGTGACAAGAGTCTCCCGAACCAGCGTTTTTATTTAAAAAAAGTATTGAATGTGGAGGAAGCTAGGCAGGTCCTTCGGAATCCCTGCCCACCCTGCAAAGGACTGAAAATGACAGAAATTGATAATATCCAATAATTCCTTATAAAACCGCCAAACGACTTATGTTTCAAGATGGACGTCAACTGGTCCATGGGTAGTAGACTTAATCTGGATTATTCTCAGTATGACAAAAAGACAAATAGACTTAAGACTAAAACTTATCTTTATCCTTAAATAGACTTATACTACTAGTTACTACACTATACTACATTTTCATATTTCCCTTAAACTTGCAAACTTCACAAAATGGACGCTAGCTGGTGAAATTACCCTAAGTATTAGCTATTAGCTACAAGTATAAAATACCAACTTTCTCCACCTTTTTGAAAAATGTGACCTTTTTGTACCTCGATTTCGGACGGCGGACAGACAACCAGAAAAGAGAGGAGGGAGAACGAGGGAGAATCCCATTTAAAACGGTACGTCTGGTTGTTAGGCATAGTACATACAAAAAGAATAAAATATTGGTAACAGCAAGGACATGACTGTCGAGCTGTATTTATTTTAAATACTAAAAAGACAAAGAAAATTAAATTGTGTCAGAAGTCATATTCTAAGACCTTTAAGTACCTACTACCTGTTTCTATTGTGTGCCTTTTCAGTGACATGACTTTAAAAATATTTCGAACTCACCCCTGATCTGCAGTTTGGACTTTATGTGAACCTATGTAAAATAATGTCTAATTAAAATTCGTGCTAAGCGAAACTGCTGGTACATTCAGTTTGCAGATAGAATTAAATAATGAATATCGCATTGTTCTTTAGATACCGAACCATAAAAACGTAACATTAATAGCATGTCTTAAAGCTTTTTACAAGAATGACAAGGGATGCATGCTATAATCGGGATTCGGTAGCCTTAAAGTGACACCTGCGGTCCCTTTGGTGCGAGTTATTGTTATTTGCCTTTAGTGTTAAGGTTTTGGGTATTATTTGGTTTAGCATCGTTTGTAACGTGGAACAAAAAACTGGATGCCATCCGACGCTAGTGTTGAACGTTAATCCAACAGTTTTGTAACCCGAAAAAAAGCAACTGTCAGAAAATGAAATAATTTTTAACTAAAGATTTTTACGGGAAATTTATCATTACCTACCTATATCACTATAAATAAATATGTATCGAGTTACCTATTCCACCCCTGTAACGTCAGTACTCGCTCCTGTCTTGTCCATGTCATTAAGGGGAAGGTAGCAATAAAATATATTATTATACACGTATATCATGCGTCTGAGGTGGTCTCATACAAACTTGATCACGATCAAACTTGTAGGTTTTGGGTTATACTTAGGTAATAATGTACAAATTTCATTGACAACGATCACAAGCAAGAGAGGAGCATACTCCCGTATGTGCAGGGAATAGTGTGACCAGTATGCTGAGTGTAAGTTTCGCACGAATTTACTTTACTACCGCGTTTGCGTTTGGACGATCAAATTGTATGGAATAATTTACATGTTTCGACTATCCGCTAGAGACGCTGGCAATAACTCTATACAGTTAGGTCATTAAACGTAAACTACGCGACAGTCAAGAAAATTTCAAAAACTCACAATTGGTACACAGAGTGCCGAGTAGTTAGTAAACTACTACAAAGCTAGGTTACTAAAAAGCGAGTTGATAAGGGTCCGAGCCTTGTCGTGGCAGGGGGGGGGGGGATCTGAGTAACTGAGGTCGAGTCGTGTTAGACCCATACGTGTCGTCAGTAGGATCCATGATGGATATCCACATGTAAAACAAAAGTATCATGGCAAAGGTATCATATAACATGAAAGCAGCATTAATTCATTCGGTTGTACGAGTGCACTTTGTAGATTGACTGCTGTAGCTATCTGTCTTTTTTGTGTTTTAGGCAAAAATACAGCCTCGATAGTACCATTGGGAATTAAATTCCTGTGGCACACAGGCCGATGAGTAGTGTCACAGTAAATGCAAGTTTACCCATGGGGTACTACAGATAGGAAGGAAGAAAAATTGTCCCTGACACTACCAGTAGTGCCAAGGGAAACACACTCCAATACCGAAACAATTAGGTGACATTGCAAAAATACCGAAAACGAAAAAAACCTATAATTCCACCCGTACAAAATATCTTAAGTGTGCGTGCACTATCTCTTTTTTTATTTTTTCGCACACACACACACAAAAACAGACAAATACACGTTTTTTTCGTATTTTGTATTAGATTTTATTTGTCTCAAAAGCACAATATGCCTAGACGAAAACGAAAATTTACCGAAGCAAGTTATTATAGTAGATTTTGTAATAGCAAAATGTCGTGTAGCGACATCTATACTATTTCTATATTAACATGTATTCTACATTTCAGCTATCTAACATTTAGTTGTCGTATATTACTACTAGATGGCGCTAAATAAATTGCTTAGAGTTGGCCAATAGGTGTCGTTAGGTATAGTTTTCTTAAGTAGAAAAATGAAGTAAAGTAAAGTATCTTCACGCCCATGTCCCCGAAGAGGTAGGCAGAGGTACAACCAAGGCACCCACGACTAGCCGAAGATACTAAGTCCCACAATGTGATAGGTGGCAAGCCTATCGCCAACCGGGCACAATTCTAATCCCGACCAACATTTTTAGAAAATTAGAAAAATCCAATTTTCTTTTTGTTGGCCGACCCGTGATTCGAACCCGGGACCTCATGCAGTCAAGTCCAACACCCGGACCGCTAGACCACAGAGGCGATAGAATAATGAAATAACTGAAATTAGTAAACAGTTTTAAAATAAGAAAACGTATTTCCAAATTTTGTCATAAAAGTAAATGTTATAGTACAGCCCAGACAAATCAGGTGTTTTACCTCGTAATCAGGAAGGACAAACTTTAGAAACACACTGCACTGGTAATAGAGTGGTCTGCAGAAATTTACCCGTGTAAGAATCCACCGCTTGACCTAACCTATTCCTGCCGCCATAATAAGTTCAAAGTTCAGACCAATAGGAAACTAAGTAATATTTTTTTATATCTCTGAAGGTCAGAGAATAGTGAAAGGCTTAAATCGACGTTTAACATATTTATTGCAAACAGTTAAATTTCTTTGAAAACAGAATTAACTGATAGGCACCTACTAATTACAAAATAAGACTGACCAAATAGATACTTTCTACATCAGTAATTAGATACATACATTTAATTGCATTCCTCACAACGATTTTTTTAAAATAACTGTTTAATAAATTTGGTACTTATTGACAATGAGTTTTATTACTAAGTAAGTAGTAGATATTAAGCTAAACAATATAACTACAACTGTAGTTTTAGATGTACTTAACAGCTGTAATACGAGTAATATTACTTCTTAATCAAGTATAAATAAATATAACAAGGTCCCTATGGATATTTGCTATTTGTATTTAATATAAATTTGTAAGGGATTAAATTCTTTATAACTTTGGTTTAAACCTTTTTTTATATCTTGACCCACTGTCTAGTTAGAAGCCAAAGAGCGCGAATTATTAAATAGGTATCTACCTACTTATTTAGAGTATTATTCGAGGTCAATCTGTGATCATGAATAAAAACGCGACGCATAAAGTTAATTAATAAATTATTGATTAATTCTAAACAATTCACATTTTTTGTTTGATATCTTAATAGTGCTATTATATATTCAAGTTTCCACAGAAACTTCTTTAATGATTTTTTTAATATAATGTTACTTAAGTATATTTATTTATTCCTAACTAAATAAAAAAAACAGTGATTTCTTTATTAAAAATACAATTTTATATATATTTTATGTTAAAGAATAGCGAACAAGCACATGGCTCTCCTGATGATAAGAGACCATGGCCTACAGACAACAGTGATGTTGTAGCAGCGTCGCTGTCTCGTGGCCGAGATACTAGGCCAAATGTGCAAGTCTACCAGCTACTTACCGGAGTAGGTAAGGCGGTTGATCTCTACCATACCCGACATTTATGAAAGTTGAAATGCAATAATAAAATAATAAGTACCAACTTCAAGTTCTAATTTCATTTTTTCTTCTTATCTTCACCATCGACTCCCACTCGTTGTAAAATTTTAAATTTCTTTGCGCTCTTTATCAGAAGTTCTTCCAGGATTTTAAGACCAGAATGAAAATGGTACCATCTTATGTATCGGAAACATGGTGTAGTTCATGTAGCTATGTCTACCTACCAGAATGCGGTAAGGCGTTAAAGAATTTCATTATGTTTTACTAAAATGTAATTACCTAAAACGTTTTCTCACATACAACAAAAACTTTTAAATATTATAACTTACATGAGCATGAGTAAATATAAATAAATAGATACTCAATTATTGAGAAAAATATGAATTACAACATAAAAAAAGTAAAGAATGCAAATTATCTGGATTTAAGTCTGTGTTTATTTATATTCCATAAACTTTATTCAGCGTGTATTTAATCGGGACTACACTTTGAGCATTTCTTAATGATGGAGCGCCATGTTGACCTCAATTAGAATAGGTAGGTACTCTAAAATTAAAAGTACCTATTGCCCACGTTGAGTACAAGATATAAAAAATCCTCTACAATATTTATAATAAGTAGATACAAAAAGCATAAAATTCGTAGAAAACAAAATATTTCTAGCGGTTAGTCGCGGAGAACCAGTGATAAAGTACGTTTGGTGAAAAGTTTTAGGGTGTCAAATCTAAGAATTTACAAATTTTTAACCGATTATGTCTGATTTCCAGGTGAAACCCCTTATTTTGCCAACGTAAGAAAGAAGCCAACATAAATGTTTAATATTGAAGTATTTTCAAACCTGCTTCACCTACTAAAACCTACCTTCTAAAAGTACCTACTTACTATCACAATTAAAAACGTGGATTCGGAAATAATTTGTACCTATTATATGCGATTTCTGTGAAACTTCAATTTACTAAAGCAGGGTTAATTTAATAGAGCACATTTGACAAATGTCAATCACTGTAAATTCTTGCCAAAATAAAACATATCTAACAATACTCCATTTTGATATTAGAGCAATAAATATTTTGTAATTTAAAATGAAAAGATTCAGCAAATGTGCAATACTGACATTAAACAATGAAAATATAACATTATTACAAAGAAAGTGTCAAATTTGTATGAACTGTCAAATGTGATCTATTAAATTGACCCTGCTGTAGTAAAATGCCATGTCACATTATTGCATACAAAATCACAAAATTTTTCAGTGTTAAAAATAAGTTATAAAGATACACTTTTATAAACAACCGAAACACATACAAATTTTAATTTAGTACTAATAATAATTATGTATCTAGCTAAAACAGTAGACTAGAGTAGGCTTGTTTCTAACAAGCACAGAGCAATAAAAAGAAGTATCTATTAAAAAAAATAAATTTCATTTAAAAAACGCCAAGCTGATTTTTGTTTGTATTTTTGATTTGATATTTTTTTTGTAAATACTTGGATAATTTTACACATTTTTTGGCAATTCTTTTAATAAAAAAACATTTATTTATGTTAAAAATATCTCTGGACAAGTCACACCAATTGAATCTAACCCCAAAGTAAGCAAATTATATGCTTGTGTTATGGGTGTTAGTCAACGATTCTAATACATAGAAATACTTAAATAGATACTAGAATAAATTTAATAAACACCCAGACTCGGAAATGCAGACATCTAAATGTTCATCACACAAATGCCTGCCCCCGTCGGGAATCGAACCCGAACCTCGCGGTAGTTCGGCGTAGTTAGGCGTTTACGCAAGCCACTCGGCCAACGAGGAGGTCAAAAGTTGTTACAAAACCATTTAAGCTTTCCGACATACCTATGTACCACGTTGTGTGCAAATATTTTAATATTTATAAAAAGTAAGTATTGAATGATGTACCTACATACTAAGTTTTAATATTAAAAAAAGTTTTATAATTTTTAAAATATGAGTTATTTATTTAAAATGTTAAAAATTTTATTTATTTATTTAAAACAATTTTACAATGTTAAAAATTTAATCCTATCCACCGTAAACTACCACCGTTTCCAAACCTAGCCAGTCAGAAGAAGAAACGGCAAAACAAAATCTGCGGCACCCAGGACTATAACCTATCGTTCTTGTACTACCACCGTTTCCAAATCAAAAAGTCAGGAGCAGAAACGGTAAAACTAACTCCTCAGCCACCAAGATTTCTGAAACAAATTGGAATAAATAATTAATAAATTAGATAACTACCCAGGTTAGTGGCTGCATATCACTCTACCACCAGTCATCTTGTTGATAATGACCCGTTTGATTACATTTACGGCCAATGTTAATTACCTATATATAGGTCTTCTAGATATATATTGCTAAGATATTTTCTTAATTATTGAAAAGAACTAGCCGTTACCTGGGAACTGATTTGATCTTAGGTTATTAATATTGTCCGTTAGCCTTCTTGCAATAGCTCACTGTGCAGTTACTAGACATGCTATGTAACTTTTTGAATAGCCAACTGGTAGAAAATATGCTACATAAATACTTAAATTACTTAATTAAATGAGAATGTAAATGAAACATTTCAAAACAAGTGCTAGGTTCACACTTCTTTCACATTTTCATAAAAAGTATATTACAGTGTCAAAGATTATTTTGGTTATTAAAGATTATGAAAATGGAATAAAATAATTATATGCTAATATTTTTAAAACTAATTGCTTACTTATTATTGAAAATTGTGATATTTAATTAAGTAATATAATAAATAATCAAATTATTTTTTAAACACCTAATTATTTGATATAATATTTGACATTATCCATCGTCGGCGCTTTAATGTTATTTTGTCCCATAAGGTAGAAGATCCGAACCTACATCGACCTCCACCGAGTTAATAATATGATTAAACATGTTTTAGAATAAATTTAGTATGTAGATGTAGAACATATTGCAAATGGGTGGCCTGAAAATCCTGGGCAGCCTCTCGGCTTTGTAGAATAGACCAATTGCCTTCCTGCCAGGCAGCTAATAAAAGGCGAGCATAGGCTGACCGCCACTAACAACGTGACATCTGACTAGGTGGCAGAGTTTCGCAGTGCTACCACCTTTATACCTGCGTCATAACGTAAGCGCTTGCCGTTGACATACTCCGGTTCGGAGGATAAGGTAGAAGGTAAATTTACTTTAGCTCGTGGCCAAACATCTCGGGATCAGGATACCAACGCACCTTTACCATATTTGGTGTCTTTAGGCGGCTTGGGGTTCTTACCGTCAAGAAATCCGCTTGCTTGTTTGCCTTCAAACATAAAAAACGGGCTAGCAGAAGGCACTAACTCTCACAATGTGATAGGTGGCAAACCTATTGCCAACCTGACACTTATCCAATCTCGGGTAAGATAGTTTTTAGTACAAAATTGAAAAAACAAAAAATATTACATGCTCCTTTTGAAAAACAAGGGAGGTTATATTCGACATATAGGTTCGAATCCGGTTAATTATGTTAATCGACTTTCCGTCATCGATTTTTTTTATTATTTTGAATTGGCGTACTTTCGAGGTGTTCCCCATTCCCACCAAGTCCGAATCTGATGATGGATTCCCAGGAAGTACTTAATTTTTGTGAACGTACTTTGTGACTTACTTATTGAAAATGAAGTCGTTTTCGGCTGTTTTACTGCTCTACAATTATTCGCGTCGTTTTATTGTCAACATTATCAAAAAAAAAATCCATAAGCCTCAGACCTCTGTGAATGAGACAACTAACATTAAAACATGTCTTATTGGCAAACTGGATAAATGAAAACTCTATATATCATGCCAAATCCTTGGTTCTTTGAAAATCCAATTAACCAGGTTCTACTATACGTTTTACCTATCCGAAAATAAAGGCATGTGATAGCCCTTATAGCAATGTCAAGCTGTCAGTCAACCTTAGTCTTGCAGAACTGAAAATCTCTGGCGACAGACTAGCGGTGGGTAATCTGGTCTAAGCAGATAATCCACAAAGCGACGAGACGTAATACGCCGTGCAAACATTTCGATTTCAAAGATAAGTGTGGGCGGTCGCTTTATCCATACTTTATGACGAATTCTTTGATAATATTAACATTATTACTTACTATATTTTGCCCACGGTTATGCCCGCGTCTTATAGTTATGTAGTTCTCCCACGGAAATCTGATTACATATAAAGATACTATGAAATTTGTTTATTTGCGAACTATGTGTGTTAGTTGTTAAACATATATTTAGGAGCTTTTCAATTCCACTGTACGTTTTTTTGTATGTTTGTTAGGCGATCACTCCGTTAAAAGCCAATCGATTTTAATGGTTCTTTTTAAATAAGTAGGTCTTGATTCCAAGGTGGTCACATATTAATTTTGTCATTATCTGACTAGTTGTTTTTGAGTTATAACTCTTAATGCATACTTTTTTGCATTCAAAAAATAAACACTATTAAGTGTAACTCAAAAACTACTACTTAGTAGAATGATGGTAAAATTTATATGTGGAACTATTTCGAAACCATTTGCCTTTCGAAAAAAATATTTATCAAATTGGAGCCCAAAGACTTGTACCCAATGAAATAATTGGAGCTGGTTTTTGCAGTTTCGCGGCGCTTAATAATTTTGTGTAAATACTTGTGGAAATAAAATTGATATTTCAATTTTTAAAACAAACAACACTTATTTATATTTATTACAGGCTCTATACTTCGTCATACACAATTTTAAGAAACATTTTTTTTATGAAATTGGAAGGCAAACAAGCAGACGAATTTCCTGATGGCAAGAAATTCACGCCGCCTAGAGACACCAAAGGTGGTAATGGTGCGTATTTATTTTAATCCTATCTATTATACACTACCAAAAATGTTCTATGTTGCTATCCAGCTTTCTAACTGTTGTTCCACTCACACAACGTGTTGCGATGTGGAAGAAGGATAATAAAAGCATACTTTTCAAGTATATTTGTTTGAACTAGCTTTTTCCTATAATTTTGCCAACTTATATTTGAAGGTCTGATACCTATACCTATAACCTATATTCTCTTTTCCACATATTTATAAACATCTCTGTCGACCAGTGTTAGAGTTGATTATACGTTTTTACCTAAGTTCCAGGTTCATATATAAAATTAGTATTAGTAAGTTAATCGCCTCTCTGGTCTAGCCATCCAGGTGTGGGACTTGACTTCATGAGGTCGAGGGTTCGATTCTCGGGTCGGGCAACAAAAGAAGATGTGGTTTTTCCAATTTTCTAATAAAAAAAAATGTTGCCTGCCAATGGATATGCGCTGCCAATCCTGATTGGATATGTGCCCGGTTAGCGATAGGCTTGTCACCTATAACATTGTGGGACTTAGTGTGTTCGGCTAGTCATGGGTTGTGCTTCTGCCATCCTTTTCGGAGATATGGGCGTGAAGATACTAAGTAAACCGGTCGGCATTCACTAAATTTAACACTTAAAGTTACACGTAATGTAACATAAAACAAAAATTGAGTACTTCTTAAAAAAGTCTTAAAGTTCTTATCGCCTCTGTGGTCTAGCAGTCCGGGTGTTGGACTTGACTGCATGAGGTCCCGGGTTCGAATCCTGGGTCGGCCAACAAAAAGGAAATTGGATTTTTCCAATTTTCTAGTATAAAAAAAATGTTGGTCGGGATTGGAAATGTGCCCGGTTGGGGATAGGCGTGCCACCTATCACATTGTGGGCCTTAGTGTATTCGGCTAGTCGTGGGTGCCTTGGTTGTACCTCTGCCTATTCTATTTCTTCGGGGATATGGGCGTGACGTTACTTTTTTTTTTCTTAAAAAAGTAAATAGTGGTTTTATTTCAAATAGTATGGCCATACATTGGAATTCAACTAAGTACAGATGACAAAAACTAAAAATTTCTTTATGTGAAAATACTTACTCGCCCGTCGCACAGTTCAGTCATAGTTTTGTGTCCTAAATCTAAAGGGCAAAGGCAATGGCTAAGGGTATTCTTAAAATGAGTTTGTTAAATTAAAAAAAAATCCGACCTTTGCATTTAAATTTGGTTTTCTGTATAAACGTTTTTAGTTAAGTACCAACTATTTAAGAACAAATGCACACTATAAACGTAGATAATATTATTATGTTTTTTATTTCATAAACAAAAATAAATTATTGAAATATTTAATAAACATTATACATACATACATACTTATCTTCACGCCAAGTCCCTTACGGGTAGACAGAGAGTATCGCGTGCCAGACCTCACGATCCTGACAAACCTGTCTGGCTTCTTTCATATTCATTACCCTTTTCATACAAACACGCCGGTTTCGGAGAATTTTGACACCACCCTCGGATAATATCAAGTGATTAGATCGTGGAATGTTAACCTTGGTTTCCCCGGGTACCTAAATCCATCCACTTTTGCATTGTATATCTGCTTTGTCAATCTTTCATCTGTCATCCTTTTACATGACCGAACCAACGGAGCATGCGGGTGAATTTCCCAAACGACTTTTTTTCTGTCTTCGGTGAAATTAGTATTTAAAAAAAGCAATCTTATTCTTAATTATTTTTTAGTATTCAGTAGCTAGTTGTTGGGTTGTTGCAAAAATAATATTTGCCTAGGACTTTAAATTAAGGTAGAAATAAATACATAAATCTCTAATTTTTTGAAATCGGTGCTATCCCTCTACTTTTTTAGAAACAAAAAAAGCTTATACACTAATAAAAATAAGCAAATTAAGTATACAACTTGTTCTGTTTCATAGAATATTAGTTTTATTCTTATTGTATAGCATATTTTTTTACATAACTAACATTTATTATTACTGAAAGGCACAAACGTACTTGTTTTGCAAAATGTTCTCATATCGGGCAAAAGTAATTTAAACCTAACTTTACAACGGCGAGTTCGACAGAATCCCCACCCTTTTTTTTTGGAATGACTAATGTGTTGCCAACCTCGCGGTTTTTACAACTTCACCAGGCTTTAACCCCCACCGTAATATTATTTCCCTTGCTAGTGTGCGCCCGTGGCGCCAGTGCGCAGTCGGACGGATATGTGTCAAATCACTCCGTATTCACGCCAATAACGTTAGTACGTCATTTCAGTTGCTCCTGGACAATTATTCAATATTATCGGTGGTTACATTTTTCTAGTGTAATGAGTAGTTTTATAATTATTGTTTGGATCTAACGGAGGTAGTAAGTGAATTAGCTTCATTGACTGTTATTGAATTTATCCTAGATATTACGCATTTTTTCTAATTTTCTAAAAAGCGTTCTATTTCTTATGACGCTATTCTCACATCGCTGTAATCGGTGGTCTTTATTACCATCGATGTGATAATTTACAGCGAAATGATGAGAAAAATCAGTCGGTGTCAAGGTATATAATATCGGTGTTTTGATTCATGACCAACGCACAGTTTTGTCATTTCGGTGGGTCGCTTTACCATGTCGGTAGATTGCTTTATCATCTCGGTGAGCCGCCGTTTGGGCTCACCTAGTCCCAATATCCGAAGAAATTGAAAAGGCAGTTCCAACTGTTGAATCGTATTATTATTTCGGATTTTTCATCAAACCAGTATCGGTATAAGATTTTTTTGATTATGTCCCAACTCAGTATTTACTGCTCTTCTGTGACTAACATAATATTATGGAACTTTAGTAAATGTGGGCATGGGGAAAGGTGCGGCAGATGGATTGGGCTACTGAAGAGAACGGTAGATCGATTACACGATGAAGATATGAATAATACAGATACCTTTGTAAAATATTAACTAATAATGAACTATTCAAAATCTGCTGTCCAAAGCGAAAAAAAGTACTGTAGAAGAATATGAAGTGGAAGAAAGGGACTGGCTTCTCCCTACTAATTTAAGCACATTCGTGGATAAACACTATTAAACAAGTGGTTTGGACTAAAGAAACTAAAAATCATATAGTTTTACGTCGTTTTTCTTGTAAAGTAGATTAAAATAGAAAATGTTTTGGTTAATGCCCACACGGCAAACATTTGGACTTCCACAATTTGTTTACTAACTACGAAATTAAATAAAAGCCTCAGCTTGCTACGCATAGTGACGAAAAATCCATAACTAAATCAAAAATATGTAATGATTAAAGCTGTGATTATTGTAGTGTAGTTGTAATTAATGTTGAAGTTAAGAGACTGATTAAGTAGGTTTATAAAATTTCTACTCTTCTTAATGTCAAACCTATAAGGCTGCAATGTTTTAAGAGTACACACGGCAAGACAATTAGCTGGATCGTCAGTAATAAATGTGTATTATGCAGTTCTAACCTATAAGTGAATTTTAATTTCTTTTTGTACTTCATTTTAATAAAAACAATGAAATAAAACTAAATATGGTATTCAATTCTAAGTACCTATAGTAAATATAATAAAAAAAGAAAAGTAGAAAATAAATAAAATAAAATGGATAAATAATATCAAAAGCTACATTTTATTTGAATTTCTAAGAAAACAGTTCTTGTGTGACATGATAACCTTAGTTCAGGTCTTAAGTTCCAAGTCACCCTTGCAAAAATAACCTAGGTTCCTGCTAACTACATCTCAAAGTTTATAAAAAAAATATCATATCGCTGGATACGTATATCATTTCGGTGTATAAACTTTTCATATCGGTGTACATAAAAAATCTATCGGTGCCGCTTTGTGACATCGGTAGAAACCAGAATTCAAAATTAATTTTCTCCTTAGTCTTTAGTGTTACGTTGATGATACTCGTATTAAATTTGGGGATATTTAGTATAAAGATTACACAAAACCTGAAAAATATGCAAAAAAAAGTATAAATCAAAAAGTTCACTGATATGACAAAAAAAAATGGCGTTTATTGAAATTCACCCATGCCCTTTCGTATTTCAACACCAACACTTTCTTTCAATCTCACTCTTTTACGAATGCGGTCAGCGAGCGTAACACCACAGATTTTCAGTAGCGCTCTCATTTCGACCGCATTTATCCAACTTGCATACTTTTTCTAACATACCCAATTCTCGCTTCCATACAATAACTTTGGAATAAGCACAGAATTATGCAAAGCGAGTATATTTTTTTGACTCAAAACCTCGCCTTGAAATAGCTTACCCAACGCTGCATTCACACTATTTCCTGCACACACTCTCCTCTCTACATCCGTGGTGTACCTTCAATCACTGCTAAAAGCGCAACCAAGATATACAATTTTATTCACTTGCTCTAACACCACATCATCAACCAAAACTCTTACATCATAAACATTATACCTACATTAAAATATCACCTCTGTGGTTTTGCGGTCCGGCGTCGGACTGGACTTCTTGAGGTCCCAAGTTCGATCCTCGGGTCAAGCAATAAAAAAAATTAGTGAATATGTTTTTTTTAAACTTTCTAATAAAGATAAAGTTGCCCGGGTAATTTAATGTTTTGAGTAAATAAAAAATGTTTCAAATTAAAGTTTAATGTTTTGAGTAAGAATGTAAAAAACCTAGAGGTAAATAATTAAGTCACTAAATTGGTGGATTTTATTACTACAACCAAAGACAATATATTTACTAATCTCTGCTACAACATTCAGTCGGAGTACCTACTTTGATGATAACAGCTGCTATAGGTATAACCGCTTAGAATCGCCACTTTAACTTTTCATGTCACAATTAAGTTAGAGCTACGAACCTATTAAATTACAAAAAAATATAATCGAAAACATTTCACCTTTAGCGCTACTGGCAAGCGACAGACTACACTGGGTAGTTATAGAATTAATAACTATTTAAGTGACTAGCAATTTGACAAACTGATCTATGGATAAACTGTATTTGTCATAAACTGTGATTTCCCCGTATTGGTCCGGGTTCCTTTGCAGAAAAGACCAT
>NJDC01001585.1:176844-188214 GCA_002245475.1 Calephelis virginiensis
CAGAGTACCTACTTTGATGATAACAGCTGCTATAGGTATAACCGCTTAGAATCGCCACTTTCACTTTTCATATCACAATTAAGTTAGAGCTACGAACCTATTAAATTACAAAAAAATATAATTGAAAACATTTCACCTTTAGAGTTAGTGGCAAGCGACAGACTACACTGGGTACCAGTAGTTATAGAATTAATAACTATTTAAGTGACAAGCAATTTGACAAACTGATCTATGGATAAACTGTATTTTTGTCATAAACTGTGATTTCCCCGTATTGGTCCGGATTCCTTTGCAGAAAAGACCATCTGCCTTCCTGCCAGGTAGCTAGTAAAAGGCGAGTATGAGCGTACCGTCACTAACACCGTGATATCTGACCAGGTAGCAGAGCTAGGTCGCAGCGACTCGTCCGGATTGGTATCACCGCTTCACCATATTTCTGCCACCATAACGTCAGTGCTTGCCGTTGACGTGTTCCAGTTCGGAGGGTAAGGTAGCTGGTAAACTTACTTTTACTCGAGGCCTAGCATCCCCGCCTCGGGTTGGCAACGCACCATTTCCACCTTTGGTGTCTCAAGAGGGCGTGAATTTCTTACCATCAGGAAATCTGTCTGCTTGTTTGCCTGCCAATATCACAAGAAAAATTAAGAAACAGTGACTAAAATAACCGGGACTATCTTACAAGAGCAACACCCAAATATAGAAAGAACATTATCCGAATACAATTTAATATATAATAACGTAAAATTCCTTCGATATATTTAGTCGAAAAATCCACAGACGGGTATACTTATACATATAACTGTCGCCGTTCACTTAAGATTAAAAGAACAGTAAGTCTTCGTCTAGATACTTTGATTTAAGGCTAGTTTATCCATCTCAATCATTTTATTCGGTTCGTTATCTGATTGTCTGGGATTTGCTAAAGAATAATAAATATTAATTCATACCTATTTCTCGTTAGTTTCTAGAAACTTTTAATATATCTTAAATTTGTATAAAATGATACTACAAATAAATTAAAATGACTATGTTTCTATTAATAAATCGTGACAATTGGCACTCGATACTCTCTGCTTACCTCAGAACGGTATTCACGTGAAGATATGCAATTGTCAATCAATATACAAATCCTACTAATATTATAAATGCGAAAGTTTGTCGGTATGTTTGTTTGTTTGTTACTCCTTCACGCAAAAAACTGCTGAACTGGTTTTCATGAAATTTGACACTCTCATAGAGGGTAACTTGGATTAACACATTAGGATAGTTTTGTTCCTGTGGATCCATTGACCATGTGGGCAACGCCGCAGGAAACAGTAAGTGAACGATAAAAAAGAAATTTGGTAATTTCGTCAACATGTTTTTATAACCATTGCGACATTAATGCTAAAATATTTGCCCTCTACACCCAGTGGCCAGCATGACATATATCTTCTCTACCTATCTATACCTAAGTAGTGTGAAAGCATCAAATAACTGTCAAACAGTTTTTACATTCAATGACAAACAAATTAGTTGCCTCTGTAGCCTAGCGCTTCGGCGTCGGACTTGACTTCTTGAAGTCCTGGGTTTGACCCAGGGTCGGACAACAAAAAAAAATTGAAAATGTGTATTTTCAATTATCTAATAAAAATGACGTTGTCTGAGATTTGACATGTGCCTGGCAGGCTTGCCACCTATCTCATCGTGGAACTTAGTTACTTCGACTAGTCGTGGGTGCCCTGGTTGTGCATCTGCCAACCCCCTCCAAGATCTGGGCGTGAAGATACTGTCCCTGTACTTACAAACAATTTAACAAACAGTGACAAACAACTTAACAAACAGTGACAAGCAACAAGCACTTACAAGAGCAATACGTAAACAATAAAACATTTAATAAAAGTAAAAACCCGACACAAACCATCCTACCTTCCAAGCGATAAACAAACGCAAAATTCCTTCATTATATCCAACAATGCCTACAGACGCTACATACAAATAACTGGCAACATTCAATTTAAATAACAGCCTCGCAAAGCTGAAAAACAACCGGTAACCGAAGTTGAAAATAAATTAGCAACCACCCTACCCCCCTATCCTCAATGTGTACATTGTGCAAAATATTATTTGCCTTGCCAGACTATAATAGGATCTACTGCCACGCCCTGACATGTTAGCTTTAACCAGCCCCGCCCAAGAGGTCTACTCTATGATTGGTTATAAACATCTCACATCTCTTTCCTTCGTGTTATCCATCTCGTTTCCTCGTGTAGCTTTTCTCTCAACGCCCGAGGGGTAAATGTTATGGTAGGAAACATATACGAGGGTTCTCAAGCGGGGTTTTGTCAGAGCTTGGGGAAATTTTTTACGCGCATTATTCAAAGATACCTGAATTGTGTGTTAGAATTCGCTTTATGAGATTTTTTCAATAGACAGAGTCCTTTAACGCGGGATTAAAGCATCTCTATGTGTACTTGCGTAAATTGTGGCTTTTTGTGCTTTTGTTGGGCCTTTCTATAATATTCTATTCTGTTATACTTTTGCTAAATTTCATATTTTGGTACGTTTTTTCTTTGTCATTTTTTTTGGAAGTCTGTCATTAGTTATCACATACACATATTAGGTAATTATCTTTTAATAAGTAATAAAACCGAAATTTTCTATACAACATTATGACTTACCTAAGCACAGATTTAATCCTAACTGACGTCACTGAGAGCGACCGTAAGAGCGTAGCATTCAATTCTAGATATATGCTGTAGGTAATTAGGTACGTTCGACTTGTCTACAATTTTTATTCTTCTTTACCATCAAGAAATCCGTCTGTATTCTTGCCTTCCAATATCATAAAAAAGATAGATATCAAATAAAACCAGCTGTATAGTTATTGGTCAAAAGTCTCTACAATTTGAGGTCTCTACATGCGTGAATCTCTAGTACATTGTCGAGGTACCTAGCTATAGCAAAAGTTTTAAAAATCTTTTTTTGGCCTAGATTCTATTTAGATGAAATAAATCTAGACGTGATATGACTACATATGTTTAATAAATTGATATCAAAAAAGTGTTTTCACGTTAATAATCTTTAAATTAATATATTTTTTAAATATACAGGTTTATATAGGTACTTGCCTACTTACCTAACCTAAATCTATCCAATAAAAGTTTCTCTCTCAAAACGTAGTTGTTTATTGTTATAAATGTTAATTTTATTACTTGGTTTTCTATTAGGTACCTAAATACCTTAGTATGTCTCTGGATGAATTTGTTAATGAAATATTGTTACTCAAAATTGACTAAAAATACGAGTAAGTAGTTTAAAAAAGTTCATTAACATCGAAATAGTTTCATCCCAACGTTAATTCGTTTTTTTTTTAATATAAGTTTATGAACTAGGTTTTAATAGTAAATGTGACATAAATAAAAAAAAAAATTTGACTTTTCTTCGCCCACTTATCATCTAGGTATCTACTCACATAATAAAAAATAAAGTAGGTACCTAAATTAGCAATTATACCTATCTAATAATAATAACATGATCGCTTCTGTGGTCTAGCGGTTCAGTTGTTGGACTCGACTGCATGAGGTCCCGGGTTCGAATCCCGGGTCGGGCAACAAAACGAAAATTGGGTTTTTCCAATTTTCTAATAAAAAAAAATGTTGCTCGGGATAGGATATGGGCCCGTTTGGCAATAGGCTTGCCACCTATCACATTGTGGGACTTAGTATTTTCGGCTAGTCGTGGGTGCCCTAGTTGTGCCTCTGCCTACCTCTTCGGGGATATGGGCGTGAAGATACTTTTTATAAAAATAGTAGGATTTTTATTGATGATGTGATAGTAAACAAATCACAAGTATGATTTGCTTGCTTAATTCAGACAAATTTAGTAGTTTCAAGATGTTTTTGTAAAAGAACTAGCCAACTTTAAAATGCGAGTAAAACCGCAGTTAGCGAGTAGTACAAAATAAAATAAAACACAAATCGGTAAGTCTGGAAAATGAAGCAACTCAAAATAAATACCACAACAAAGTTAAATCGATAGGGAGCCTAATAATTATTAGTCAACGGCCTGAAATTCATGCACAAAGCCCCGACCCGCAGTAATAATAACGACAATTGTTGTGTTTACTGAAACGTAAACGCGTGGTATGGGGCACCCCCCAGGGGCGGAGTCGAGCGGCCGGCCTCCAAACGGTAGGGGCGATCTGCAGTCTGTGTTGCGCCTCGCGCCTCAACGCACCTCTGACATGTGACGGTACAGAATGGAAGATTGTGACTTGAGCCAATATCGCGATATGATCCTCGAAGGAGATTTACCCCTCGATCTGCGACCACCACCTCGCTTATACATCCCACATTATTTAAGAGATGATCGTGAAGACTACCCACAAGACGACACATATGTTTCCGTGGACGAAGACACACCAGATTTACCGCCACCGTCAAGTGACTCAGAGAGATATGACGCATCAAGCCCTAGTGATACAAAACCAAGTTCACCAAAGAAACCAAAGCAGAAATCATCTTCGCAATTAATAAAACCACCCTATTCATACATAGCCTTGATAACCATGGCTATCCTACAGTCACCGCATAAAAAACTTACACTTAGTGGAATATGTGAGTTTATAATGACTAGGTTTCCGTATTACCGTGAAAAGTTCCCCGCTTGGCAAAATTCAATACGACATAACTTAAGTCTTAATGACTGTTTTATAAAAATTCCCAGAGAACCAGGTAACCCTGGAAAAGGGAATTACTGGACACTAGATCCATTAGCAGAGGATATGTTTGATAACGGCAGCTTTCTACGCCGTCGGAAGAGGTATAAGAGACCAGCGCCTTCACTTCAGCACGCGCACGCAGTGGTTGCAATGTTAGCAAGAGAAGCATATGCCCCACTGCTGCCTTTGCCGTGTTATTTGCCACCGTCGCCGTTGTTAACGCTTCCGCGTCCGCCGCCGGCGGCCCTGCGCCCGGTCCCCTTGCCGCCGCGAGTCCCTGAAACGACGGAAACCCGTGGAAAGAGATCTAGAAATGGGTTTTCTATTGAGTCCATTATTGGGTCTCAAGAAAATCAAGTGACAGAACCTAGACGTAGTGCATTTTCTCCGTTACACCAATCGATTGGTCCACCAGAAGACTGGGCAAGGTGAACATTTCTTCAGACTGAGTGGGATTAATCTCTTATTTCGTGGGAATAGACTATTGTGTCGCATATAATATTCGTGACAGTTACCGAAGCCTCCATTCGACTATAAAAACCTAAATTTGAGGTAATTTTGTATAAATGTAAATTATTTTAATGAAGTCTTAAGATAATGAATGAATAATTGATAACACATTTTACTATCTTTTAAATTAAAAAAGTTTGTAACATTTTTAATTACTCATACGGGATACTCACGATCTCTTTTTATTTTATTTGTCGATATTTCGGCCTAGTTGCATAGGCCGTGGTCACGACGGGACCGAAATATCGACAAATAAAATAAAAAGAGATCGTGAGTATCCCGTATAAATAAAAAAGTTTGTATTAAAATTAATTTATGAAGTAAACTTTTAGCTTATCTGAAATTAATTTCAAACGAAAACAGTTTAAATTAACTTGAATAGAACTAAATAACGTCCGTTCAATAAATTAAGATTATTTGTATATCACTTACTAAAAATAGACCTGTTTTAGTAAAAGTATTTTGTAAAAATCGAAACTAAAGACAGTTGTACTTACAAGAATATACGTACGTGTGTATTTTTTCTAGAAAAGGTTTTGCTTTTGTGTATCATATAAATTTCTAGTCAACTGTACAAAGTAGGTAATTAGGTTTGTAAATATAATGTAAAGTTTTGTCTTAGCGAGTAGTTATTTAAGGTGCAGTTCCGTGATCAATATTTCGCCAAAAAATATGTATTTATTATGTTGTACTTAATGTAGACTATTTTGTGTATCTAATAGATTGTAAGATACAAAATATATAAGTATTAACTATACTTCGACATTTTATTCTAATCTAAATACTATCTTTCCTTATCTATAACGTAGACAAAATATGTTTTTTTTCATTTTGAACATACTGGTACTGGTCTTCTATACCTAGTAGTTTAAGGCAATTCTATTTGTAAAACTGTACAACGGATTTTTAGAAGCTTGACCAAGCAAAATGTATACGGATACTAGGCAAATAATTACCGATTAAAAAATGAAAAAAAAATTCGGCTTGCGTTCCCAAAAATACTGATATTTTAATATTTTTTCATTGTGTTAAATGTGTATTTTTTTAAATTAATCTTATCCGACAACTAGAAAGTACCTGTTTCATTAAAATAAAATATCAATTTAAAGTAGGAAAATCTAACAACATTTTTAAATGTCAGAAATTTATGATATTTTTTAAAGTTTTTTATAATTAACATTTTTAATTGTTTGTACGGGATACTCACGATATATTTTATTTGTCGATATTTAAAATATATCATGAGTGTATTATATAATACGCTTCGATTTTAGTTTAAAATCATATTTTTTATAATTGATTGCTCTGTAAATTTAAAAGTAGGTCTTTTAGGTAGGACATTTATTTGCATTTAATTTTTTTAGATAATTATTGGTCTAGTATTTCGGTTGACTAGTCTTCGAAAAATCACATTGTATAATGTAGTGAAAATCACCGTTTTGGTAAAATTTACTAAAATAAGCCTTAACATTTTCCATATGAACACTATATTACAAAAATAGCTTAAACTGATAAAACCTCGGTTTCCTTGACCTTTTCGCTACCTAAACCCACTTTGCTTGGGATAACTTAAATAAAATCCAGAAGTAGTAGCCCCCAGGTACTATTTTTTTATGAAACTATGTTCGGTGGACACTTATCAATAGGCAGTTTATCTACTTTAAAATAGAACTTCAAATATATATGGGACTACGAAAATAGGAATTTTGAGATAGATTGAAAGAATCATCTGAAATTATTAGTGATTAAAATAAAATACTGATATGAAATAAAAGTCGACAATACAGAAAATAAAACCTCTATATAAAAATATTACAACACGTAATTACAATATTACAAACAAGTCAGTATTATTCTGATTAATACTACCTAATCACATTATCAGTACTCGGCAATAAGTCTAAGCAATTATTACTTAATTGTTGTTACTAAGAAGTCATTGCGTTAAATTTTATAGAATTTTGACGGTAGTTAAGTGATGTGCATCTTGTCTTACTTATCGCTGCCACTTTACAGCCAATACATATTAATAATCTAACTTATGAATAAATAAATAAGTATTCCTGGACAAGTTACGCAAATTAAAACTAACCCCAAAGTAAGTAAATTATATGCTTATGTTATGTGTGTCAGTCAACGATGCAGACAGGTACATATAAATACTTAAATAGATACCAGAATAAATTTAATAAACACCCAGACCCAGAAATGCAGACATCTAAATGTTCATCATACAAATGCAGGCATTTGTATGATGAATCGGGAATCGAACCTGAGCTACTCGACCAACGAGGCGGTAAAGTACTTAAATAAAAGATAGGGCTAGTTTAGATCAGCTACTATGCAACAACTGTTATTTTTCAATATTTTTTTTCAATTAATTGTGACCATAATGATAGTGTTTTTGAAACGTGATCAACCGAAATGTGCGAATACTAGTCAAATATTTCAAAAATAATAATAATAAAAATCATGAACTTGATAAAACATATAAATAAATGTACTTTCAAGACTTAGTTTTAAAGTTACATAACAATCAATCAAAAAACTTTAAAAAATATCACAAATTTCTGATATTCAAACATTTTATTTAATGTTTGTGTTTCAAATTGTTATTTTGTTTTATTTTAAAGAAATGCACAGTTAAAAACAAAAATACCTTAAACACAAATAAATAGTAAAATGCCTGTAATTTTGGGAAACGTGTGCCAAAATATTATTTTTTTATTTTTTATCGCTTTATTTATTTTTCCAGCATCCGGCACATTTCAGTGGATCAAGTTCCGAAAAACCACTTTGTATATACCATCGATGTATGGTGTCTATAAGTCTCGCATATCTTTTACCATTACAAAAATCGTGTGCTTGTTCGTTATCTTGTCCCATAAAAGTTCTGGTATTACATTTTATTTATTTTATACATTTATTATTTATATATATTTTATACATTTATTTTATACGTTTTATACATTTTGTTTATTTTTTCTTTTCATAGTTTGTCCGCGTTTTGCGAAAAACTAAAAGGCACAAAACACTCATTAACATTTTTTGATTTCGAAATATTTCATCAATCATTCGTTCAAACTCTCAAAAGCGTGAAATTTGTATATTTTCCTAAAATTCGGCATAAAATGAGGAAATCTAAATACAAATTTCTTTTAAATTGACCAATAACCATGTACAGTAGTACGAGTACTATTTAAATTATGCGCTTCGGCTATATTCATCAAGCTTCGGAAATCCGAACGTATTTAAAAAAAGAGTTGTTATTACGCATAGTTAATCGTTTCGCTTAAATTTAGATTAGGTCAGCCAATTTAAAAATAAAAGTGTAAAGTGTAAAAAGTGTAAAGCCGAAGCGCATGATTTAAATAGCACTGTAGTGATTTTTTACTGTTTATTTTTCGTCATTGTTAAGTAGCACTACTCTTTATTAGACACTAATCACATATAAACAAAAACATCAGAAGCTAAATTGGTTTACCAAGTAATTAGTTTTATCAAACTAAATACCTATTGATTTTTTCCCGTGTTTTTCCGGGTCCGCTGAGTGGAATATACCATCTGCCTCTCTGCCAGGTAGCTCGTAAGAATAGAGCACTGGTTAAACATAAGTAATTACCAACAAAACCACTGGTGGAAGTGTACTGTGCAGGTGAAGGGTGGGGATCCACTGCCTTAGCTGTTCCAGCTGCCATAATGACTCGGTCATGTTCCGTTTCTGAGGAGAGGGTAGTCGGTAGACTTGCACAACAGATCTTCTATCTCGGTCTCACGGCAGCGACGCACCTGTATCATCTATGGTGTCTATAGGCCACGTAAGAGACAACTCTTACTATTAGGAGAGTTCGCAACGTTCGTTAACCTCTCGTATAAAAAATAGGAATAGAGTTTGTGTGTTATTAATATTGCACCAATCAATAGAATTAATTGTATTTATTTTTCTTTGCATCCTGACTTTCCATTAGATACATTATCCAGCCTTGCCTATGGACATTGAATTTATATTTTTATGTGAGAGTTTTTCTCATTTTTTCACAAATTTTTAAGAAAAAAAAATTTCGACCTAGACAGGATTTTTTGCCCTTTTGTCTCAAGCCGACGAATGCTCTAACCATTTGAGCTACTTTTTTCAAAGAACATTTTGATCATAGGTAAATAAAAAAATATATGGGATATTGTTCCATCCGTTGACCGTTCAGGCGTGATGGGATGACCAAGGGAAATGGAGATCCGTTGCTTTTATACACCAACCAGTGGAACCAACAGACGCTGTCCTGTCCTAACTATGAATATCTATTGATATTTTTTTAGATTTTTCAAATACTCTTCTGACATTTTAATATAAGTTTTTAAGTTTTTTCCCCCGTGTTGGTCCGGGCTTCTTTGCAGAATAGACCATCTGCCTTCCTGCCAGGCAGCTCGTAAAAGGCGAGCATAGGCTTACCGTCACTGACACCGTGACATCTGACTGAGTGGTAGAGTTTCGCAGCGACTCGCCCGGATTGGTACCACCACCTTACCTGTTCCTGCCGCCATAACGTCATTACGTGTTCCGGTTCGGAGGGTAGGGTAGCCGGTAAACTTACTTTTGCTCGAGGCCTAACATCCCGGCCCCAGGTTGGTGACGCACCATTACCACCTTTGGTGTCTCTAGGCGACGTGAATTTCTTAGCATCAGTTCCACTCAACCATCAGTATCATCAGAACGTTATTGTATGGAAGCGAGATTTGGGTATATCAAAAAGAGCATGAAAGTAGGATAAATGTGGTCGAAATGAGAGCACTACGGAAAATCTGTGGTGTAACACTCGCTGACCGCATTCGTAACAGTGAGATCCGAGAAAGAGTGGGATTGAAAGAAAGTGTTGGTGTTGAAATGCGTAAGGGCATGCTCCGCTGGTTCGGTCATGTGGAAAGAATGACAGATTAAAGATTGACAAAGCAGATATACAATGCGAGTGTGGATGGATGTAGGTACCCGGGGAGACCAAGGCTGACATTTCACGATCAGATCAATCGGATATTATCCGTGGGTGGTGTCAAGAGTCTCCGAAACCGGGGTGTTTGTATGAAAAGGGTTATGAATGTAAAGGAAGTAAGACAAGTTTGTCAGGATCGTGAGGTCTGGCACTCGATATTGTCTGCCTACCCCGTAAGGGACTTGGCATGAAGATATGTATGTATGTATGTGAATGTAAATAAATAATTAAGTTAGCAACGTTTGTTCAACTTGTAACGTTATGACAGCCATCTTGTGGCTTTTCAAGATAACGTTTTAAACAAACTATCATTTCTCTAGTATTTAGATTGCAAATGTTTATTTTGCTACATAAACTCAGGGCTAAGAGTTGGTGATGTTAAACGCTTGTAGCTATAGTAAGGAAAAATGCCAAAATTCCAAAATCATTTCTAGTTATTATATTACGAACTAAAATATATCAAAATATCATATTAAAATTTATATTTGATAAAATTGTTTTTTTTTTATTACGGTTGATATAAAACTGTACATCATTCGTCTTTATTTATTTCATTCATTCATGTGGATTTATGTTTTCATTAATCTGTATATTTTAATGTCTTGTAATATTTTTTGATTTTTTTTCACGAAGACAAAATAAATAAATAAACACCTTTGGACAAATTACAAAAATAAATATAATTTTAAATAAAATTAAATGATTATTTTTTTACTTGCGGAAATTGTGTGTTAAGGAGTTGTTACAAATTTAGCATACCAACATATTCTACCAGTTATGGTATGAAATATTTTGATTAATAGTTAAATTAATTAATTAGTTTTATTTCAAAACATTTGTATTTGTATTTATTCATCTTTACTATTTGAATTTATTCATCTTTACTCGCTATGGTAGTGTGTAAATTATATGCTTGTGTTATGTGTTTTAGGTAGTCAATTATACTGATGCATAGAAATACTTAATACACACCTTAATATAATAAGATTTAAATTAACAACCAGAAATACAGATCTTCATGTACATCTCTCAATTGCCTGTCCTCGTTAGGAATCGAATCTGGGCATCGCGCGGGAACGATATTTTGGGCATGTTCGTTAGCCCCTCAACCAATTTGCTCAAAATTAAGAAAAGGAATGAAAAATCAACAATTAGAAAAAAAGTGAACGAATGATA
>NJDC01001585.1:188623-213601 GCA_002245475.1 Calephelis virginiensis
AATAAAATTAAATGATTATTTTTTTACTTGCGAAAATTGTGTGTTAAGGAGTTGTTACAAATTTAAGCATACCAACATATTCTACCACGTTATGGTATGAAATATTTTGATTAATTAATTAGTTTTATTTCAAAACATTTGTATTTGTATTTATTCATCTTTACTCGCTATGGTAGTGTGTATTAAACTAAAATCGTTAGTAAGCAAATTATATGCTTGTGTTATGTGTTTTAGGAAGTCAATTATACTGATGAATAGAAATACTTGAATAGAAAGATTAAAATGAACACCCAGAAATACAGATCTCAATGTACATCTCTCAATTGCCTGTCCCCGTTAGGAATCGAATCTGGGCATCGCGCGGGAACGATATTTTGGGCATTTTCGTTAGCCCCTCAACCAATGTGCTCAAAATTAAGAAAAGGGATGAAAAATCAACAATTAGAAAAAACGTGAACAAATGATAAAACAATTCGCGTGCCGCAAAGGTTAACTGCGTCGGTCGGCATTTATCTGCATACAAGCGGCCCGCCCCGGCTTCGCACGGTAATAAATATACTTATAAATCTTCCTCTTCAAATCACTTTGTCTATTAAAAAAACCGCAGCAAAATCAGTTGCGTAGTTTTAAAGATTTAAGCATACAAAGGGACATCGGGACAGAGGAAGCGACTTTGTTTTATTCTATGTAGTGATGATATACTTTTTTTGTCTACATCATTTATAAGTATATAGTAATCCAAGTCTCATAAAGAACATTTCGTGTAAAATGTTGTCAATAGCTTGCATTTATCTAAAAGTTATCAGGTGTCATATAGAGCCAACCTTTAATCTCTACAAGATCTATCGATAAAAATTTTAATCTCACTAACTCTACATCTAAACCAAAATGTATAATAGCATGGCCGTTTGAAAATATTTATTTTTCATTACTCTACTATTATCCAGTAATAAACTTTTTGATAGTACGAGCCATAATCATATAGACTCGTTTTGGCAACATTTTATCTAAAATGTTTTTGATGGAATATCACTTCTTTTTGTCAGTTCAAAGTTGTTGTTTTGAATAACTGTTCTTAATAAATTGTAAATTAATAATTACAAGATTATTTATTGTTCTATTTAGTCTCAATAAAGACCCAGATACCAAACGAATGTTTAAAAAGTCATTTTACAGAATCGACAGACGTTATTACCTTTTTTACATGTGTTCTTTTGTCAATAACTGACACAACAAAAAAGAATTAGCAAAATTGGTCCTTCCTTTTACGCGTGATGCAATGGTCAAGGGAAGTAAGCTACATTTTTATGTACCTTCATGATTTTTGTATCCTAAACTTATATACGTAAATGCCAAAAGGAATTTATTACAAAATATGATTTTTTAGTGACTTCATACTTTTCAGAACTGTTCTAAATCATATGTTAATTAACACGATGGCAAAAGTTAACAATAACTATTATTTATAAATTGTAAGCCCTGAGTTCAATCAACTATAGCTCGACAGCGTTAATAGTTTAGCGTCATTCAAATCTAGCGCAATAAAATATCTCAGTTATAACTGTTAGTTTTCAAATAAGAATATTATAATGTTTATAATAATTATTAAGCATGTAACGCCTTGTGTATATACCTGTTATGTTACTGGAATAAATGATAATAATAATAAAGCATCATCCAGACAGTTGTAATCACGCCCCAATCCAGCCGTCAACAGGAAGACCTTGGTGGAAACTTTTTTGAAACAAATCAAAATTTGGATTAAATCTACGTTCCACATTTATGTAAACTAATGTTTACGAATTTAATTCGCGTGGAACCGATTATAAGATATGATAGAATCGAATAGAAAACGTTTATTTCACACAGACTGTACAAAAGGTACTTGTGACGCGTCTATAAAATATGAAAAATCTACCACCAGATCAGAATGCGGACACTTACTCATTCACTAAGAAAATCTGGCACAAAAAAAACTCAGCGGGTTTCTCATCTGTCTTTAGGTAAACGTGCAAGTCAGGCAACATATTACAATTTAACCCCAGAAAAACAGAAAAAAACTGACTTCAAGTCTTTTGCATCTATATTTTAAGATTGTATTAAGTGTATGATTTTTATGGATCACTATACTCGTATCTAATAAAAGTGCAGTCACTCCATGGGAATCTATAGAGATGGGGATGTTGATAAAATTGATGGAAAACCAACGCAGAATCATTAGTTATCTTTTGAAAAAATAATTATCAGTTCACGATGTGGCAAGGATATTATTGGAGTTACGGTAAACGATTAAAAAATAGTAGATACCGTTAATTACCACGATTAATACGAGGGCATAAACTTACCCATGTTTTAAAATTATAATTGAATTTGTATTTAGTGTAAAAAAATATTTTCTGAACATTAGAACATAATATGACGTAAAATAATTAGTTTTTATATGTATAAATATTAAAATGTTTGTACGCCGTAATGTGGTTGAATATGTTGGAAAGCTTTAATACTTTTGTAACAACTTTTTAACACACATATTCCGTAAAAATATTTTTAATTTTATTTCATAAGTTATGTATAAGTTAGAAAAGTATATTGAAGTCACTACAAAATTATTTATTAAGATCCACTATTTCATACATCACATATTATATTACATGTAATAAACTTAACAGCTAATTCGTTAAACGTCATCCCACTGTCAGTTTATGAAGTATGAGCACCGCAAATGAATTTTTGAAAACAAACATAATTTTGGCGCCATCGAGAGAAAAGGTGGTTGAAGTTTTTTCATAATTATTGAATTTCGTGTAAATATTGAGTGAAATTAGTTAATTTTGATGGCATTTTGTACAATTTTGTTCAGTGAAAGTGCACAAATGAAATAATCATGAAGAAATTAGCGTATCGTATATTTCCTCGTTGCCGCCAAATCTCATTACATGAGCTTGTGTAAAAAGGCCACCGCTTTACCCAAGAGCCTGACATGACTTACTGACGACTTATGACTGATGACTAGGTAATTATAATTGATATAAAATTTGATGCAAATTTCTACTTGACTAATGGCAAAATATTAACGAGATTGCCAAAACCTAAAGAAAGAAAGAAAACAAACATTCTATTACCATTTTCCAAGTAAAATTTTCAATCATAAACAGAAACACCATGTTAGCAACGCTGTTTGCTAAACAGATAAGTTGGAGGCTCTGTACTCTCTCTATTGGCCTATACTTGAACACCTCTTTAATTCAACCTGACCTTATAGACCTATTACTACTTATTAGAGACCTATACTTATTAGTGGTTCTGTTCAAGCTTCAGGTGCCGAGAGTGGACGAGCGTCGTCAACCTAAAGCAAGGATAGTAGTCCTTCCAAATTATAGTAAGACAAAAACGTGCACTTTTAACGTGCAATTTTAAAGAGATCGAATTTTGGGCAACAGGTCAACTTTGATAAGACTACCAGGTAGGCTACTAACCTGTTCTAATAAAAATTATGAGAAAATCTACAGTTTGATTTTTATCGGTTTATTATATGAATACTAAATTATGTTATAATCAAACACATGGTGATACAAGCGATAACATATTACATGTATTTGTGTTTATCAATCAAATTATCTAAACCTATCCAGATAACAAACTGAAGAGAAACAAACACTCCCAGTAGGAAAATTCTGCAAAAATGAAGCTCGGACAAACCACCAACTCTATTAATACGACAGATGAAGTAATAGCCATAATCAAACGAAGAAACTTATATATAATTTTAACTTGATTTTTTTTTAATCTATTTAAATTAACAAAATAATCGGAATCATCCAAAAACTTTACTATAAATAGTTTTTAAAAAGTTACGGGACTTTGAAGTAGCGCTCAAACGCAAAAAAAGTGTGACGTCACGTGACGTTCGCGCAGCTTAAGATTACCAGATAATACTAAGATAAAGTAAGCATCGCCTACATTTTAAGTGAGTTTGTTTATTACACAATGGAGGACAGTAATAAACCCACAAACAATACGAAAACGTGCGATGAAATTTATAAGGGATTTGAAGCGCAATGATTACAAGAGACCAGTGTGAATTTATTTGCGAAAATGCGTATTTCTAAGTCATTTATAACTCGGTCATCATTTATGGATTTAATTTTTTTGAGATTTTCAGTAGTAGTTAGTATTTAAATTGTGTAACATTTATTTATAACAAATTAATAAGCGATTTGTAGCACGACGATTACAAGAGAGCTGCGTGAATTCTTTTACCTCGTGAAAATAATCTTTCAATAATTTATGACTCGGTCATATATGGATGGATTTTATTTTTTTCAGAGATTGTTATTTTGTAATAATATTTTAATTATCTAACATTTATTATAACAAATTAATAAGAGATTTGTGGCGCGACGTTTACAAGAGAGCTGCGTGATTTCACTTACCTCGCAAAAATAAACCTTTAATACTTTATGACTCGGTCATATATATACATGTATGTATACATATATATAGATAGATTTATTTTTTTCAGAGATTTTTGGGTTTTAGTTATATTTTAATTATATCATATTTAATCTAACAATAGACATAACATGAAACTTTTTAAATGAATTTAGGACTTAGAACGCAAAACGGATTTTAATGTAATAATTTAAGTATCTATAGTAAACAGCGAGCCAGGAAATAGTTTTTGTTGTTAGAGAATCTGGGAAACTTAAAAGCAGAAGCTAAAAAAAATTTAATAAATAAATAAAAATAGGCCAGAAAATCGACATTAACTATTAGTAAAGATATTTTAATTTTAGCTCTTGTCTCGTGCTTGGAATAAATTTTCGTAAATTTTAAAGAAACCTTTTAGGTAAGAAACTATTTAAAAAATAATGTTAGGTAGTTCAAATGGTAGAGAATTCTTTAGCGACAGCCAAAAGTGTGCGGGTTCAAATCCTGTCTAAGACGAAATTGTTATTTTTTTAAATTAGTGATAATTTTCCCCAAGCACGGGACAAGTGTTAAAATTAAAATATCTTGAGACAATCGAAAGTTACGGCCATTATGAAATGTGAATTTCATCGGTAATGATGAACTCATTAAATATTATTTATTACAGAACTGTGTAACGATAGGACATAACTACCTACGTAATCGGTAAGAAACCAAATGGTTAAGCAATTCGTTAGCAACAGACGGGTGCAAGTTCAAATCCTTTCTGAGGAGATTTTTTTTCAAACTACCTACGTTATCGGTAAGAAATCAAATGGTTAAATCATTTGTCAGAAATTAAAAGGTGCAATTTCAATATTTTTTTTCTTTCTTTAAAGTTTATAAAGACATAAATGACTAGTTTACACTCTTAACCTGTATTGACAGTATGCTTAAAAATAGTTTAAGCAATTGCCACATTGACTTTATATTGATATATTAAACAAATCAGCTAACGGCCAAAGTTAGTAACATTATTTATTTATTTTCTGAAACATTTTACTTGATATACATTTCAACTTGGATTCATTGCGGACCTGCAATTCTTTTCGAGTGTAGGGTCTGCAACTGTAGATTTTACCTGGCGGTCCACTCCATGTGGTTACTGTTTTTGTCCACCTGTGAGACGCGCTACATGACCCGCCCGTTTCCACTTCAATTTTTTCACTAAGCCACGCAAGAAATTGAAGTTAATAACATATCACCAGATAAACATAGGCCTTCTAGAGTTTTGTTCATAAGACAATTTTGTAAATTATTGAAAAATCATAGCGGTTACCTGGCAACTGATTTAAAATATCACTATTTATTATCTTTAGATAGGTTATTAACATTGACCGTAAATTCATATGACACTCAAACGGCGATATCTGATTTATGTCAAAGTATCGATTTGCATGACATTTGTAATCGAGCGGTTATCAAATTCTAACATTTATGGACAACCCTAGTCCGCAACAATGTATCAAAACATGCAATAACAAAATTAGCAACGTTAAACAAATTAATATCAACAAATCCCCGAGACAAATGTTTGTACAACTTATACTGTAACATTGTTTTAATTTTTAACACATTATACAGGATGGTAGTTTTCCATGAGACATTTGCAATACTGGGTGCACATATCTTAGGAAATTCTACTAACATATTCACCATCGTCTCCGTGGTCCGGTCCGGTGTCGGATTTAATTGTACGAGGTTTAGGGTTCGATCCCCGGTAGCAAAAAAATGCGTTTTACCAATGTTCTAATTTTCTTTTGTTTAGCAATGTTGCCCGGGATGTGTGCCCAGTTGGTGATTGGCTCCCCATCTAAATACTTTGTGGAACTTAGTGTCCTTGGCCTTAGTCCTTAATCCCTGGATATATTACTCAAATTAAATCTAACCTCAAAAATAGCAAATTATATAGGTACCTACTTCAGATATGGGTTAATCAACAATGTTAATACATAGAAATATTCAGAAATAGTTTAATAAGCAACCAGATTCAGAAATGCAGACATCTAAATGTTCATCACATAAATGTTTGCCCCTGTTATTCGGTTGAGATAGCTGTCTGTGTATGATAACACCTCGACAAACGAGGCGGGTAAACTGTTTGTTTGTTGGTTTTTCTTTCGCATTAGATCGATGTTATGATATTATTTTAACATGTCCAGATGGTTAGGAGGATGGAAATATACATAGGATACTTTATCTCCTGAAAGATTTTATAAATAAAGTTTCTGTGGAAGAGCTCATTAATTTAAAAACCCAGTAGTAGCTACAGATAATATCTAATTTGATATAATATGTCCAATAAGCAATGTTGTCCAAAATACTTTGCCTGGTATTGTGTATTATTAATGTGAAAGTTTGTAAATTGTATGTTTCTTTCATTGTTTCTTTTGCCTGCACTCAAAAACTGCAGAACCGATTTGCATGATATTTGGCACACACATAGAGAGAAACTTGGATTAACACATAGGATAGTTTCTATCCCAAAAAATGTTCTTCTGAGAGCATCAATGACGCTGGCAACATCGCGGTTTACAGTTAATCTAGACATATAAATACTAATAAAACTAAATCTGTACCTACGTGAAATATTTTTTTAAAAACGATTATTGCTACATATTGTACACACAATACAGAACCCAAAACAAGGATTGTTAAAATTTATGTCGGTTTGTCTGTTAACTCATAACGCAGAAAATACTGAAGAGATTTTTACCGATTTATGTTGTAGCTTATAGCCTGGGTCAATATCTAGGCTATATGTTAGTGCGGGAATATCTTTCGTCCCCATCCCTAACTGAGAATGGTCACTTTAATGTGTATACGAAGTCGCGGGCATTAGCTAGTCTTAAATAAATTAAATGGACTGATGATCTGGTCGAAGCGCGGAGAGTCGCTGGATAAAAGCGGGTAATACCGCGACTAGTGGCGCTCTTTGGGGGAGGCCTATGTCCAGCAGTGGACGTCCTACGGCTGACGATAGTGACTATGAAATAAATAAAATAAATAGTTATGATCTTACTGTCTATCTGTGGCTATCTATGAACTAAAGAAAATAACAACTAAAAAATAAAATTTTATTAAACAAGAATATCTAAATAAATAAAATACAAATAAATAATAACCATACGGGTCGACAGAGTTTGGGTTCGATTTCTGAAGGGTCATTTGTATTAAAATGTAGGTGTCACCATTTCTGAGTATGGGTGTTTGTTAAATTTATTCTGATATCTATATATGTATTTCTATGTATCAGTATCGTTGCTAATACAAGCATATGATTTGCTTGTAGAGACAAAAACTTGTGAATAAATTGACTGGTAGAGAAAGAAGTTGTTTGAGCAAGATCTTAAATATTATATCCTATCAACATTTCCTTATCTGACATTCGATATGTTCTTTTCTTTGTTTCTTTAAGTATTGGCCTTCGCAATAGTATTTTGCCATTAGTCAAGTAGAAATTTGCTTCAAGTTTTACATCAATTTTAACAAATTATAATTAGTCATCAGTCATAACTGACAGTCATGTCAGTTATGACTGATGACTAATTATAATTTGTTACGACGACTTATGCGTCAGTTAGTCATGTCAGGCTCTTGGGTAAAGGCCTCATTACCCAAGCTCATATAATGAGGTTTGGCGGCAACGAGGAAATATACGATACGCTAATTTCTTCCTGATTATTTCATTTCTGCACTTTCACTGAACGAAATCCCACCAAAATTGACTAATTTCACTCAATATCAACACGAATTTCAATAATTATGAAAAAACTTCGACCATCTTTTCTCTCGATGGCGCCAAAACTCATTCGATATGTTCCTAAAGCAAATCATCATTATAAACCTCTTCGTTGGTCTCTGTCCAGTTAGTAGAAAAAACCATCTTCTCTCTGTCAGGCACCTCATAAAAAACAAGCACTAGTCAAATAGGTCATTACGAAACCTCTGGTGGTTGCCAGTCTTCCACCGCCTTACCTTTTTCTGATGCTATAATGACGCCGTCATGATCCGGTCTGGTGGGTAGTGTAACATTTAGAGTTACACAAATATTTCATCTATGGTGTCTATAGACCACGCTTGTCTCTTATCATAAGGAGACCCGTGTGCTCTTTTATTGGTCATGGATCGCTCACATAAAAAACATATAAATATCTGTAGTTGATAATATCTCCAGCCGACTAACTAGAAGATTAGCTTCATCATGCTTTATTATTATAATAATAATAATAAACGTATTTTTATTTTAGCACTTGCCCTGTGCTTGGGATAAATTTTCTATAAATTTTAAAGAAAGAAAAAATTTCGCCCCAGACAGGATTTGAACCTGTAACCTTTCGTCTCAAGCCGACGAATGCTCTAACCAATTAAGCTACTGAGGATTCAAGTCCCGTGGCGAAATTTTTAATTCCTTTCTAACCCGTTAACGCGGGTAGTTATGTCCTATAGATACACAAATCTGAGTACCCACCAAATGAGTTCATCATTACAGATGAAATCCACATTTTAGAATGGCCATAACTTTCATTTTTTGCAACGTTTTCATTTTTCGTCGGCTTGAGACGAAAGGTTACAGGTTCAAATCCTGTCTGGGGCGAAATTTTTTCTTTCTTTAAAATTTATAGAAAATAATAATAAAACTTTATTTGCCTTAGTAAATAGGGTAGGGTATTGCTGAATAGAATTGTCAACATAATAGGAGTTCTAGACGGATGTAAACACTCTGAAATGTAGATTTATTGCAAAATTTAGTTATTATCGGAAGATGATAATAGTTTTCTCCATGGTGGGAAGGCACGTTAACAACCGTCTAACGTAATCGGAATTTTTTCACGATGGGACCAGCAGTTTTTGAGTTATACCAGTTACACTTAACAAGGCATACATTTTTGTTCATGTTGACGACCTCATCATTCAACAATGATGAGGAGCCTTACGTACTGAGAACCTACTACATAGTTGGATGTTGATAAAATTTAAGTAGGACTACCTCAAAAATGACCTACACCTACATATATCTTACAAAAAACGAATCTTCTAATAGCGACTTAGTATCTACCTAACAAAATAGTTGAAGTCGATTTGCAGCTTTACTGCGCTTAATTATTACTACCTAACACAAGTGCGCTTGCACTTAAAATGAGGCTCCGATCGCATTGTGCTAATGAACAAAAAATAATCGAATTAACATATTTTGAATTATTTAAATATTAAAAAAAATATGTTAATCACGTCTATATCCCCGAAGAGGTAGGTAAACCTGGTCGAGTAACCAGAGCACCCATGACTAACCGAAGACACTAAGTCCCACAACGTGATGGTGACAGGCCTATTGCCAACCGGGCTCATATCCGATCACAAGCAACATTTTTTTATTAGAAAATAGGAAAAACCAAATTTTCTTTTTGTTGCCCGACCCGGGAATCAAACCCCGGAGCTCGTCAAGTCAAGTCCAACACCTGGATCGCTAGACCACAAAGGCGATTATTTAATGTGTTATCACTATCAACGCTGTTAATGAGTAGAGGTGAGTATTAATGTATACTAAACTAGCTATCTAGTCGTATTACATATGCAAAATTATGTTTGTTTGTTTCTTCTTCTTTCATATTGCAATTTTGGGATTTTATGGCATACCTTTCATGTGGGGTGATTGTTAAGAGGTTGAAGAATGATATAGGCTGTTTTTAACCCGACATCTAAACGGGTTCCCTTGGAAAATCAAAAATTCAAGGAGAGAATACAAAATTAAAGAACAACGTAGTCGCTATAAAATAAATGGCTCGTGTGTGTTTGTGCCAGTTAGTAAGAATGTTATCAATGCCATGAAGTTTTCGTAACTCGTCACAGTTTGCGCTCGTCGAGGATTGACGCAGGGATTGTCTAACTAAACACTGCTCCAATTGTAATTTCAAATGTTTTCTCAGCAAATACTGGCATTTACGAAACACAAACTGTTTATTATGTTGCAAAGAAAACTTTTAGTGTGCTGTTACCTTAAGGTTGAGAAGAGTAAAAATACTTACGTACAGAAGACGCACTTTTCAACGAAAAGCAAGTTAAATATAAAGATATCAATACCCAAATTAACTGCAATGTTGCAAAGAAAACTTTATATTCAGTTGTTGTCTTGAGGTTGAGAAAAGTAATAATACTTACGTACAGCAGACGCACTTTTTAACAAAACGCAAGTTTAATATAAAGATATCAATACACAAATTAAATGCAATGTTGCAAAGAAAACTTTATAGTAATAATACTTACGAACAGAAGACGCACTTTTTAACAAAATGCAAACTTAATATTAAGATACCTGCAACGATAACAATACCTAGATCCCTGCAACTTGTCCGGATAGGAACCTACCGCTATTACTGTTCTTGCAATCGTAATGACTTTGTCGTGTTCCGGCCCGAAGGGTTGGGTAGCCATTAGGCTTGCACAGTTGGTCTGTCTAACACCACAACCATAGGAGAGCTACACACCTAAAACATCTATCGTGTCTATAGGCCACGGTTTTCTCTTATCATCATGTGAGCAGTGAACTTGTTTGCTATCAGATAAAAAAAATTACGTCCACTAGCATATAAGCAAATTCAAAACTTAAGAAGTTCTCTAAAGCCTTATATTGCGCCAAGCGTCGCTAGAAGATAAACGCGAAGACACGATATAAATGGTATCAATTGGGCTTCAGTTTACATGTAATGTTGTTTTTTTATTTCTCATCGAATGGCAATCAAGGAAAGGAATTTTCTAAAAAAGAAAACAGAGAGTAAGCTAAGCTAAGTAGAGTTCCTACTTAGCGACTAGCGAGGTTAGAAGCTCAACCGTTAAGACAGATAAACAGACAGATAGGTAGACCATACAATGTTTTTCCTGCAATTTTAAAGCCCAATGACCAATGACACATAACAGCAAGCTTGTTTTTCCTAGAGGTCGTTGAGGTATTGGAATAAAAATTACACTATCCCGTTTTATTAATAAACATAGACTTGGTTACGCCAAGGCTTTAGAAGACGTTATAGACTTTATTGCACTGTAACACAGACTATAATGTCAACTTAAACATTGGATTACTTTAGTCTATGTTTTTTGTATAAGACGGCCTAAGTTTGTATAAAGAATACCAAATTATATCAAAATCAATGCAGTGCAGAAGTATATACAACGCGGTATTTTAAATATTAAGATTTATAACTATATAGTCGCCTGTGTGGTCTAGCAGTCCGGTGTAGGACCTGATTATATGAAGTTCCAGGTTCGATACCGCGTGTCTAACAACAAAAAGGAATTGTGTTTTTTTCAATTTTCTGATACAAGTAACGTTGCTTGGGTCCGAGTATTTGCCCAGTTGGGGATAGATTTGCCACATAATCGCATTGTGGAACTTAATGCATTCGACTAGTCGTGGGTACCGTGGCCTCTGCCTACTGCTTCGGGATATGGGCGTAAAGATATTTTTTCTAGTATTTATATATCATATATCCCATATCACATTTATCTCAAACCAAATTAGACTGGTGAACGAAAACTTCTTGTCATTGGCAAACGTTTTACGATGTTTTTACACAGCATCTTTTATTTTCATAACATAAAATAAAGATAAATGTTGCTCAAACTTTAAAATATATTGTGCAATGTGTAAAGTGCTTAACTACTTTAAAAGAACGTTCTCTAAATTGTATTTGAATGTAATTAGTTACACAAAAATTGTTCTAGATAAAGCATTCTAAAACATCATTGATGTTTTGAGTAAGTTTTTTGTATTATAATCGCTTCTGTGGTCCAGCGATTTGGAGTCGAACTTGAATTCTTGCTTCCATCCCCGGGTAGGGTAACAAAATATATCAAAAAACATACACATACATAAACTCATGCCAAGCCCCTTATAAGGTAGACAGAGAGTATCGTTTTCCGAACCTTACGATCTTGATAAATCTGTTTGGATTTCTTCACATTTATTACCCTTTTCAGACAAATACGCCGGTTTCGGCTACTATTTAACATATATAAAGGAAAATGTGAATTTTTAATTTTTAATAAAAATAACGTTGCCCGGTATTGGATATGGTGCCAAGTTCGTGATAGGCTTCCTACCTATCACATTGTAGAACTTAGTGTCTTCGGCTAGTAGTGGATGACTTTGGGGATATAAGTGTGAAGATACTTTTTGTTTTATGTTCTGTTAATGTTATGATATATGGTCAAGTGGTAAGGTGTTAGATTTCACTGTATGAGGTTTCGGGTTCAATCCCAGGTCAAGCAGCTTAAATTTTTTTTTTCAATTTTTAATAAAACAACACTTCTTGGGATTAGATAAGTGTCTGATTTGCCTCGTGTCACATTTTGTGATTAAGTACCTTCGGCTTATCGTGAGTGCCCTGGTTGTACCTCTTCTTTCTATTCAGGGATACGGCCATGTAAGTAAAGTAAGTATATTACTTACTTAAGTATATTACATAACTTACTAACCTACTTTTAAACCTAATTGTTCACACCACCACCACCACCACCACATTCATGAAAAATGCACTTACATAGTTGGATCCATAGCTCTGCCTACCAGCAAAGGTCTTGGCGTGAAGATGTGTATGCATGTCTGTAAGTAGATAAATAAGTATTATTACATCAAGAAATATGTTTTGAATGTAGTTATTTGTCACGTTTGGGAGCAGAATTGTACAGTTATTCTGGAATCACTGGGTAAGCGATTGCAAGTATTTGTCATTGTCTATTTGTTACATAAATATTAAGCGAAGTGAAACTGCAAAAATCGACAATAACTATTTCATTGGGTACTGAGTATTTCATACGATTTGATATTTATTTTTTGTGGAAGTTAGCAAAGTTCCCGAAATGGTCTTACATAAATTTCATCAACATCCTACCAGCAGTTTTGGAGATACAATTAATAAAGTGTACATTTTTAACTTGTGATGTTGGCTATTGCCAAGTAATCGCGTAACAAACATGCAAAAAGACATTCAGTGGATTTGAGAACTTCTTCCTTTCTTGGAATCGGATAAAAGTAATCATACATAAACCTCTTAGATGTTTCTAGTACCCTGTCACCCCACTGCCTAGTACAGAACGCGGTAATGGCGAGCACTGACGCTATGGTATTATGGTAGGATAACTGTACTGAATAATCCAGTGACCTAATTTACTACAGTAATTACCATTAGCGAACAATAAGGTCGTCACATTCCGGTAACAAAAAATTTTAGAACAGGATAACATATTTCCTAAGAAGTCCAAGCTCATCAATATAGCAAATAACCAAAAGCAACTTCATTACAATATGTTTGTTTAATATACGTTTTGCCTACAAGTCAGTGCGAGAACGACCACCCAAAACTTTTGCTGTCCTAGTACATGACGTAAGACCCTTATCACGTTAAGCGCGTAATCCTAGCTTTTACTCGCCCGTGTCTGTATGTTTATTTAGCGTTACCTCACACGACGTTTGATGAATGGAATTTGTGTTAGTTTAACTTAGATATTCTCAGATGCAAGGTCTTTGGTTCGAATCCCAGTGCTCGTATTAACTTATTTTTGCTATCAGTTAAAATTTAGATTATAACGAGTTTACCTGGCAGAAATTGTCCTGTTGTTAATATGAATTTAGAAACAAGCAGACGGAATTCCTAATGGTAAGAAATACACGCCGCCTAGAGACACCAAAAGTAGTAATGGTGCGTTGCCAACCTGAGGCCAGGATGTTAGGCCTCGAGCAAAAGTAAGTTTACTGGCTACCTTATCCTCCGAACCGGAACACGTCAACGGCAAGCACTGACATTATAGCTGCAGGAATAGGTAAGGCTGTGGTACCAATCCGGGTGAGTCGCTGCTAAACTCTATCATCTAGTCACAAACTTTTAAGCTTAAAAGTAATAAACTAAAAACCTAGGTCTTAATAGTAGTTGCCAATAAGCACCTAAATTTGATGGTGTTACAAAGATTAAGTTTACCGAATTCCATATTTCTAAGCATGGCAAGTATTGACGTGGTGGCAGGAATAGATAAAGCAGTGGTACCAATGCGGATGGTAACAAAAAACCACTAATCTTTATCTAAACATAATATTAGTGATTTATTAACCTTGTTTATTTTTAATCCCTGATGGCAAAAAAGGATTGTTTTTGAGGGTCATAATTTTGACGCGACTGTTTGTCTGTGGTATCATAACTCCTAAGCAAATGGATCGAATGCGATGCGTTTTTTTTTAAATGACGTGTTTGAAATGGTTCTTAGCTCCATTGCGTATAGCTCTTGTCGGAAGCTACTGAACATTTGAAATATTATGATTATTTCTAAATCCGAATAAGAAGATAATTTAGTAGAGCTACGTTTAATTTGCGAATAACTTAATATTCATTGCCACTGTGGTTTAGCGGTCTTGTTATACTTACTTGACTTTATAATGTCTCTGGTTCGATCCCCAGGTTGGGTGACTAAAAGAAAATGTGTTTTTGAATTTTCTAATGAAAACTAACGCTACTCGGGATTGGATATGTGCTGTGTCTTCGGCTAGTAGTTGGGTACCAACTATAGTTGTACCTCTGCCTACTACTTCGGGGATATACGTGAAGATAATTATTTAATTTGATATTCACAAAGTAGAGAAGAGTGTTGTGCAACATTTTCTCAGATGATCATTCTTCCCTCTTCCTGCCGACAAAGCACCAGTGCTCGTCATTATCGTGATTCGCGGTAGACGGTAGCGGAGTCGTTAAATTTGCACACACTAATTATGATTTCGCTATAACAACGCACCAGTAACATCTACGATCTTTGAAAGAGAGCGTTCCTTACTTGTTCGCAATATTTTAACCTAACAAAAGTATTTAGAATTGCGTTTGAATAAAAAGTTAACACTTCGTTGCCGCCTTTTCGTCGATTAAATGAGGCATAGTGAGTGTGATTTCTTGTCCGGGTTTTCATTTGACCGTAAAATCCAACAATTGTACATCCACTAACACCGATATCATTCTCATTTTAGCAGCAAATATAAAAAAAAAACGTGTTATATTTACACTGCTACCGTTTTTATTACATTAATACCGTTTTGTACAGAATAGTATTGTGGTGTTGGTAGTACGGTTTGTTTGTAACTATAAGGATTCACATGGTGTTGGAGGATGTGCGGTATGAATGAACAATGCTTTCGACGTTATACGCTCAATTGATGGTATTCTTGTCTTAAAAATGTATACTGTACAAAGGAATATTTTGCGTATATTAACAGATGAGATGTTTTGAGGAAGTCCGACAGTTTTATGGATATTTTGCCTAAATACATGTATACTTAAATCAAGAATTATTCACTTTCCCATATAAACTTGTGAAAAATATTTGTAGGTCACGCGGCATGAAATTTGGTGACAGCATACAGTGTTTTTTTGAGGAGCCTACCTAGAACTCAATAAACATAACAGAGAAACAAAACTCTCTCATATGTCGATAAAGAAGTTTCACTTTAATGAAATAGTGGAAAGCTAGGAAAGAACGTCACGGTAGCTCTTATAAAAACTACTAGAGTAAAATTTTGAGATACACATATATTCACGCCAAGTCCCACGAAGGAAGCAGAGAGTATAGAGTGCCAGACCTCACCATCCTGACAAACCTGTTTGGCTTCCTTCACATTCATTCATTACCTTTTTCATAAAAGCGCGCCGGTTTCGGCGACTCTTGACACCACTCTCGGATAAAATCCGAGTGATCTAATTGTGGAATTTTTAGATACTTCTTCTTTTCCAAACTACTCGTATTTAAGTCAAAAGTATCTAAAATTATTTAATTGTTCGACAGTGAAATATTTGGAAAAACTTTGTTTAATTTTTTTATGCTTAAGACTCAGAAACACCACTGTGTTGGCAGTGCGGTTCATTTCCGAATGATTTTCAAGATTCACGCGGTGTTCAAGGATGTGCGGTATGAATTAACAATGCTTTCGACATTATACGCTCAATTGATCGTATTCTTGCTTTAAAAAAATATTTTATACAAAGGAATACAGCACATAGAATAACAGAGCCGAAATCTTCATGAATGTACCTACTCCACACAATGAAATATTTTCGGTTGCCAAATCTTGAAACGTAGTATAGTTCCACTTATATTAGTTTTACTCAAATAAAGGACTTAAAAACAGTATTACATCTCTTCAGGTAGGTCAGCTACATGTTTTTAAATTGACCGTCTTGGACAAAAAGTCTAGGGATATTCGTTTTATTTATATGTATTTGTCAAGTTACGTAAGTACTTTAGGGTCAGATGTCCTTTGTGAAATTTATTTAGGGATTTATTTATAAGTCACTTTATCTTTTTATGTCTTTTTATGACACTTTGTCCTATTTGTCGTTACTTTTTTGTTCGCTTTTCCTGCATTTTTAATTCATGTAGGTCCATTGTACATGTAACAGTTACTAACTGTCCAAAAATAACAATTGAGTCTTCCATTGCATTTATGCATCGTGGAGGTAGCGGACATTGAATTCGTCGAACTAATATTTTAGGTTTAATAAACAAATTACATATAAAAACGTAGCACTTTGATGGCAGTCATAGCAACAAATATGCGCAACTGTCAAAAAATATATCGGCTTATAATTAATAAATTTAAAAAATAATTTAATTTAAACTGTACCTTGATTGCTATATTTTCTCGTAAATTATCATAGACAATTGACACATTACCTAATAATCTGTTTATATATATATATATAAACGAATCCCCATTTTGCATTATTATCTCATTACTCTTGAAAGAATGTCTCAATTTTGCAAATTCTTATGAAATTGAAAGAAAAATCAGAAAAACAATGATTTATAAATGTAATCCATAGAAACTATTTAGCGATACGAAGTTCTTCGAGTCGGCTAGTAGGTATTTACTAAAAAGGTTTCTACCTAATAACTCCTCTGTTATTCCTAAACACTTCACATTACGTATGGGCACTTATAACAAATCGCCCGCTGCGCTGCCCCCATGGTTGTTACGTCAATTATGCACATTTGTAACATCTCCATATTATGACGGGTGCAGTGGAGTAGCGGCGATTGCTCTCGAACACATGCGTCGCGGATTCGATTCTTATTGAATTTGTTGAAGATGTTTTATACACCCTCGTATTCTATTGTATTTTGTATATGAAGAAGTTTTTAATGTTACTGCAAATACCAAACATTTTAAAATTGAAACTCAATCTGTTTCAAACCTTCGCAACTTATAAATAAAAATTAAATCAATTATTAAATGCTAATAACATATTTATTTTGTAGATTTTTCACCCAGCCGCATGCAAGCAAGGGTTAAATGATTCGCGCGTATCTTAGTAGGTATGTATTAATCTTTGCATGTAAATCTATTTTATAAATTTATTAGTGAATTGATGCATACCACATTTTTGTATGTCTATGTCCTTAGTCGGGTCATAAGTCCTGTTACACAATAAAAACTGGCCAAAAAAATGTTTCTTAATTTGAATTTAGAATCTTTTATGAAAATAAGTACGCATTTATTTTTAATTTGACGTATTATTTATTTCGTAGTATTTACATACTCTTTAGTATTATTAAATATGGAATGGACGCTTAAAGAAGACCGTGTCGCGGTTATCATGCTACATCGATGTGGTTGTGGTGGACATACACCACAATTTTAGACAAACCTAAGAATTTGAATTTAACTAGAAAATTCATCGTACTATCAAATGACATAATGAGGACTCAAGTTCGGAAGACAGAAAAAGAAGCTGTCATCCTCGACCAGTTAGGACACCAATAGTGGTAAAGCTGTGTAAGCGCGAATTCAAGGAAATCCCATCCGCAAGCAGAAACTGTTAACCTTTCAGATGGGGTTAAGACAAATTACGGTAAAAGGGTGTCGAACGAAGACTTAGGACCACGAGCGTCATCACAGAAAAAACAGAAAATCGCTTAGATGCGCGCCTATTTAATGTGTAATATATATATACTACATTGTCGGATTCGGGTCTGTATTAAATTTATTCTGATATCAATTTAAGTAGGTACGTATTAGAATAATTGACACACCTATACTACAAGCATACATACCTGGGCAAGTTATACAAATTGAATCCAACCCTACACTAAGCAAATTATAATTTGCTTAGAGTGGGGTTGGATTCAATTTGTATAACTTGCCCAGGTATTTTCTTGGATATTTTAATATTTTGTATAATACATTTTAGGTCTGGAAAGTAAAGTAGCTGGTAGACTTGCAGATTTGGTCTAAGATCTCGCCCACAACACAGCATCGCGCCTTTAACATATATGTCATCTATATACTGCAGTTGTCTCCTACTATGATAAGAGCGTGTAAACCAACGTTTGCTTTCTTTTAACATAAAAAATCTGTAGGAGTGCACTGATATAACTGAAGTATTATTGGATAGCTCTTATCAGGTCCAAGTTTTTTTAAATACATTCTATTCGCTTGTAAACATGTCTTTCAACAAAGATTACCTTTGAAGAATGTTCCATATTCCGATGAATATGAAGTTTTTATAAAATCCGCGGTCCAGACGGATGCAAACCAATGTTTACAATCAGCAGTAACAACCGTCAAGAAATACTCTTAGATATTATGTTTTATTGAATCAGGTTTTATTTTGCTAATTCCGCGTAAGCAGTGTAAATGTGGCGAAAAGTCCAAATGACACAAAATGTGACAAGCCTACCTAACTTTCCCACTGCCCACCACCGCGACCATACCACGAAAAAAGTAAGATCTCGGTAACCAATATAACGTCCTTCGCATGTGACAACCCTACCTAAAGCTCCCTCCACCCACCACCGCGACCAGATCACGAATAGAGCCCGAACTCTGGAAACATAGCAACTTGTCACGTCCTTTGCCAACCTTGTCGAAGAACTCACCATAGAGAATACCAAATCGATCGACGTATATAATATAACATATAATATAACACCAACGCGTCCTCAAGAAATCGACCGTACCGTACAAACGACGACACACTAGACTCGTTTGACTCGTATGTATCAATGTATCGCTATATGAGAGTTTTGGCGCCATCGAGAGAAAAGATGTTCGAAGTTTTTTCATAATTATTGAATTTCGTGTTAATATTGAGTGAAATTAGTCAATTTTGATGGCATTTTGTACAATTTTGTTCAGTGAAAGTGCACAAATGAAATAATCATGAAGAAATTAGCGTATTATATATTTCCTCGTTGCCACCAAATCTCATTACATGAGCTTGAGTAAACAGGCCACCGCTTTACCCAAGAGCCTGACATGACTTACTGACGACTTATGACTGATGACTAATCATAATTGATATAAAATAAATATAAAATTTGATGCAAATTTCTACTTGACTAATGGCAAAATACTAACGAGATTGCCAAAACCTAAAGAAAGAAAAAGAAAGTATCGCTATATTAGCATCCTACAAATGTATAAATATGATGACCATATTCTTGTACACCTTGCATTTCACCAGAGACTGTTAATTCCAGCCATAGTTTGGTAACACGCTATATTTTGTCCTATGTCCTAGAATAAACTAAATTTAAATTTTTCTTACTTTAGTAGGTAACCCTGATGATGTTTCAATGTTTGTCAATGTGTTTTCTCAATTGTATTATCACTTAGGCGTGTACTTTTATTATTTTAAATGTATATTTTTATTACCTACCCTACCTCGTAAGGGACTTGGCGTGAAGATATGTATGTATGTATGTATATTTTTATTAGGTTAGGAGACTCTGAATATCATACAACAAGATTGCTCAGTCTTGAGAATCATTGAAGAGCAGCAAGACTTTCCGTTTTATAAAAAACACACTTTGGTGGGTGTGTTTAGGAATTTCACAGCATAATTCCACCCGCAGCTTTTCTTATCCAAGAATCGAGACGTAAGACAAGGACAAGACTACCCTACTAGGCGGATATCCCCCACGAATCAAAAGATTTGCTTCCTCTTTTATCTTCAGAAAGCCTAAAGAACGCTTTTCCACGAAGTTGATTCTTAATTAATAAGTATAATTTGAGTGTCTTCAAGGAAAGAGTTAATAGGTTTAGTATACTTACATCTTCGATCTTCACTTGGGTTTGGGTGGGTTGAGATTCATTATCCTAATTATCAAGTGTAAAAAAGAATAAGTTCCATCCAAAACAGGTTTGCAAATTTCGAGGCAGTTTTCTAAATCTAATAAAAGATATCTATTTAAAAAGTCAAGTGTTTCAAAGACGTTTTTTGAAAACGTTTTGGATTTGGTACGTTTTATCATTTGATTTACATAGCTAAACTCTTCCTACACCAAAAAACATTTAATTAGGAATTGCTTCAATTGTAACTACAATTATTACTTGGCTGTGATACCGTACAATTTATAAGCAATAATACAAATAAATAATTTGTTTTCCGTCATAAATAGAAATATAACTATATCAAGATTTTCTTACGAATGCTAATATGAACTAGAAACTAACTAACTAACTAGAAACCTACAACTGATAATCATACATTTGTTTATTTATATATTCGCCCTAATTTTTGGAACAGCAAAATTGATTACTTTATTTTTTTTATTACCTACTTTATGATTATGATTCTACTTGTATTACACATATTTTCCCTAAATACTCTGTTAATGTAAAACTGTTAAAATGAGAAATGTTAAGTTTTGCCGTATTAATTCTATATTGTGATTTGTATGGACAACATTATTTATGTAAGAGACATTGACTTGTTTAATGTGTAAGATGGCTTACCTATAAAATAAATATAATTTGAGTTTGAGATTAAGATTTATATGGCATTAAGGAATATGTAAACCTTTATCAGAACTGCAATTTTAAAAAAAAGTCTGTTACGGGAAAGAGACAGCTATACATAATAAAGTATATTTTCGTATTTCGATATAAAAAGGAGCTTTTTCCCTTTGTAAATCTAATAAACATCCCTCCACCGGACATTGGAAACAATTTAAGGAGTCTTTGATTTGGTCCCTCAGCGTTCTCTTTCCTTATTCTGTTAAAATATCGAATTAGTTTTATGTATGCCAAAATACATTGTTATGGGCTTTTGAAGTTTTATTATAAGATAGCGAAGAAGCAGGCAGCTCTCCTGGACCCTTTACGACCCTATACTTGCTAGTGTATCATTAAATTATTTATACGAAAACTATGAACAGCATCCCCACTGGTAATTAAGAGTTTTATTTTGTTATAACTTAAGACAACGAAATCGGCTTCCTGGTGATAAGAGATAACCGTGGCCTGCAGAAAGGTCACGAAACAAAAAAAACGACTTGCCATCTATCACAGTGCGGGACTTAGTGTCTTCGACTAGTCGTGGTTGCACTGGTTGTGCCTCCGCCTATCCCTTCGGGGATATGGGCGTGAAGATAATATAGACACCACAGATTTTGTAGGTGGTGTTCTGTGGTCGGTGTTTTATGACAATATTGCAAGTCTACCAGCTGCCCTACCCTCCGGACCAGAACATGACATTCTCATTATGGCGACAAAAATAAATATGGTTCTTACCGGTCAAGCTGTTGTACAGGACTCTACCACCAATAGTATTGTTATGACATGTTTCGCCTTTGCTGGCTTCTTACATTCCGCCAATGTTAAGTTTTGCCGAAAACGCGTAGAATTTTTTTAATTGTTTACAATTGGTAAAACTAGGCGAACCACTTTTACATTTGAGTCCAGTCAACCTAAAACAAACATCACAATACATATAACAAATAACATGCAAACAAAGAAGGAAAACAACAAAAGGGACAAATACTTATATTACTACAATCTATTTTGTTAATGTTAAAATAAATGGAGTATTGGTATAACATAGGAGGCTGTTAATATTAATAGGGCGCGGAATTTCTGTAGGAAGAACATCATACAAAGATATGTGGTATTTGTTACAGGAAAAAAATGTATGCTCTACAGATCTTCTCCAGATTTACCTATTCCTCGGAAAACGTTAATTAAAAACGCAGACAAGTTGAATGTCCGGACTTAGTTGACATGACATGTCATTGTCTTAATGTTTCATTTCTTATTTGTTTCATTGGAAAAACTTAGCATACACCTAAGATAAGTTTGCCCATATTCGAATTACTACCAACGACGAGTAATGATAATAAGGGAGCTGAAATAAAATCCAAACCTAAATAAAATTGTAATGTTAATCTTAACCTGTGACAAAAATGACACTAAATAGTCAAATTCAAACTATTAAGACCAGAAGCAATCAGATATAGTCAAATGTCGAGTGCAAAATTTATAGAAGAGCTAAATTTTAATTAGAAGATGTCTACCACTAAAATATTAGATCCTTTGTTCATGCTTAATTTTAAGTGGAAAATTCTTAAGCCGCATGACATCACTCCTCAACACATTAAAGACAACCCCACATTTATTACAATGAAAATTAAGAGACCCAGTGACAGTGGACGATTAAATGAATCTCACTTACCCTTTATCCGCTTTTACTATGCACAATCATCCACAACCTAAACACAACTCTATTTTAGAGAGAGAAGGTTAAATTTACAATAAATTTGTATTGACAATGGAGCTGCGTTTGATCGTGGCATTATCCTGACAATAGTGCTTCGCATTGAACTTACGTTGACAAATCCTTAATATGCGAAATTAGTTTTAATAGCTATTGTGATAAGGTTGAGTTTGTCAGCATTTCAGTGATAATATCACCACAGGGGTCGAAAAAATCCAGCCCTCGATTGTGACGCCCCACGAAGTAAGCTATGATCTGTTCCTATACTATCATGTTGCAGGCAAAGTTTGATAACAGTTATTTGCTTTATTATTTGTACATTTTCCATTTTGTTCTATTATGATATATTAACTATATCGTAGAAGGGTTACTTATGGAGTTTTAAGACAATAAACAGATTGACTACACAGAAATGCCAATCTGAGTTTAGCATGCATGTGTAGCTTTTTGTAAGTTTATAGGTACGTAAGTTTCGCTATTTATAATTGACTGCTTCAGTTGTTATAGCTCTGGTGATGCTTTGTATACTGAAACCGGCTGCTGGCTAAAAGATAACACTAAAATATAATAATAATATTGTAAAACATTTAGAAACCGTGTTGCTTTGAAAGTACCATTATCTATTGATTTTAAGGATCAGAGAATACATGAAACAGAAGTGACGAAGTTTTTAGGTGTGACTAAAGATTACAGGATTTATGGTGTGATATTCTGGGAAAATTCATTACATACACAATCTGCATTTGTAGCAAAAAAAGATGCGTAAGAAACATATTTTAGCTAACTAATAAAATTAGATAGTTGTAAGCCATGTTTTATAAATCATAGACATGCATTTATATCTACAAAACTGCTGTATTTGATAATGCTAATTTAGATTTATAAGAAAACTTAAAGAGTGATCGCCATCAACATAATTTATGTGTACCTTGCCACACCGAACTGCTTTGTTCGGCAACAATATATTGAGCACGGCAACATAAATTTTTAACAAATTACCGACTAGTGTAAAACAAATTAAAAATGTTAGTACTTTTAAACGTGATATCAAAAAAAATCCATGTAATAACGCTTACTATAGTGTTTATGACTAATTCTCTGGCATTTTTATTATTTTATTATGACATTATCAATATAATAATATTAAAGTATAAAATGATCAATTAAATGTTTACCTGTAATTATCACTTTATTTATTTTTAAGATTGAATGATGCATTTAATAATGTACACATATTTTGCCACCTATCACATTGTGGGACTTAGTGTCTTCGGCTAGTCGTGGGTGCCTTAGTTGTACCTCTGCCTACCTCTTCGGGGATATGGGCGTGAAGAAGATACACATATTTAAAAACTTACACATATTTTTTGACATTTTATTATAGATTAAGACTATGAATTGTGAATTTATATTGTGTGGTGGTATTATGAATAATGAATATAAAAATATCAATTTAATGTTTAGCTGTAATAATCATTTTATTTATTTTTAGATTTAGACGCAATTATTATTACTTGTAGACTTCTAACATTTTTTTTTGACATTGATTATTTTGTTGTGTTTGATACCCCTCACAAATTTAGTAGGATATTATCCTAGATGCAATGACAGGTTTAGGCCTCAATCGACGAAGCCGATACCTATTTAATTTTACTATTTATTTTAATGACACTATGAGGAATCCAGTTCTTAGTTCAAGAAGTTAGTTGGGGTATTCTATCAGCTATAAACGCTCCTCTTTTAAGAACACGCGAACGTTTGCAATTTAAATTGTTACCTAAGCTCAAAAACTAGTCACTGCTAAGAACTATCAAATCCAACAAGATTTTCTCAGAATTTGTAATCTTCATCGTCGTCACTTGGTGGAATTCTACTTTCTGTTGTGTAGATACTTTTTAACTTTCAACGGAAAAAAGAAGGGTGTTATAAGTTTGACGCGTCTGTGTGTGAGTACCCAGGAACGTGCAAGAAACATCAAGACTGT
>NJDC01001585.1:220861-260635 GCA_002245475.1 Calephelis virginiensis
GGAGAAATTCGTTCCATCCGGGTGTCTCTTGACCCCGATTTTGAAATTTCTTTAATTATAAATTAAAGAGCAATCTTCCGAGGAGGAGGCCCCGTTGCCACTAAGACAGATTGAAACATTGGATCTGATGATGGAATCCCAGAGAATTTGAAGAAAATAGCTAATTTTTGTATACGTTGATGTTTAGTTGAAATCATGTTGTTTTTTTTAGTTTTGTTGAGCTTTAATTATTATACCTAGTATATGTTATATGTTAATTTAATGTTTGAATACCTATTTTTTAGACGTACTCGTATAAAGTATTTACCCACACGTAAGTATTTAACTTCATTTATAACTTATGTATAAACTTTTGATAAGACTATTTCAAATTGTAATTTTACCTATTTGACAGTAAACATATGGGCAAGTAGGACTACTGATGGCTTTCTCATTGTTCTTGTGAAATAATTTATTTGATAAGAAAACTTTAACAAAACTGGTAAAGAATGCGATTTATGGACGAAAACTAATGGACATTCCGCGACAAAATCGCTCGAGTTTTATCCGAGGGTGTCAAGTATGCCTAAAATTGGCGTGTATGCAAAGAGTTAATAGATGTGGAGGAAGCTAGACGGGTCTGCAAGGGTTGTAAAAAATAGGCGAATTAACATAGAAAATGTTAATCAGAATCAATCAGAATACCGATGCAATCAGAATACCGATGATCTCAAATTCAAAAAGTTTTGCGGAATTGTAAAGCATGTAAGTTTTTTGATGGAATGAAGTATGTTGCTTATAGACACTAACTGTCTTATTTATAAACATAGACTTAAGTACGCCAACGTTTAAGTCGATATTATAGTCTACATCCGTGTAATAAGAGCTATAATACCACGTTAAACCTTGTTCGTTTATTAATAATACGGTAAGAGCGATAAAGTTGTGTTATTAATTTGAGTCTGGGAAGTCAAAACTTTTGCGGTATATTGCACAAAAATACTGCATAGTGCAGTAATAAAACAACTGAAATACAAATAGGATATGTTATAATTTCAGAAGCATCCGTGTATCCTACATCAATTTGTTCCGAAACTAGTGCTCAGCATAAGATTTTAGTTCCGGTTTCGGTTTTGGCCTGTTTCGGCCATAACATCTAGTTTCGGTCGCGCCTATGTTCGAAAATTATTGTGCATTATTCGAAAAATTTCGTAGCTACAATGGAAAATTTAAAGAAATATGTTAGCTCCGTGTTTTAGTTATTGTCTTTATATGTCATTTGACACTTTAGTTACCTACATAGTAGGTATAACTTTAAAAAAATTTGGACAAAAGTACACTATATCTCAGTATCAATAGAATTTTGTAACATGTTTAGGTAAGTTTCAGTTTCGGTATCGCCCGAAACTGAGAGCAAAGCCGAAAGTTCGGTTTTGGTTTCGGCTTAAAAACATCTTCAGCTATATTATACTCGTAACACCATTCTTACGATCTTTAAACAAGTATAGAATAAATAAAAGTATTAGTACAGAAATGAAGATAAAATAATTTATAGAACAAAGTACAAGGAACATTTTCTCTTAAGTTGGCGAGAGTTCACTCCTAAAACATTCATCCCTGCGAGGGGGTTCTGTTTGTCGTGCAGCTTACAGCAGATGCTGGCTCTCATGGCCTGGGTTAAAATCCAATGGACAAACAAAATAAACTTGCTTAGTATTAGGCGATTCTTTTTCGTATTTCCTATAGTCGGCGCTGGGTGTAACTCACATTAATTGTAATGTTTCAAAGAACTTTTTACTTTAATTTATGAGACTGGCGGTTTATTAAATTCGTTGTGGTCTTATTTAAGTATTTGTACGTGCAAGTATCGTTGACTAATACCTATCACAAAAGCATGTAATCTGCTTTCTTTGAGGTAAGCTTCGATTTTTATAGTGCCTATACGACTCTGGCGAGCACAGATTAGATGGGTTAACCAAAAAAACCAAGGCTGGTAGAATGGTGTGTATTGTGTAGTCACTTGCCCGGTTAGGGAGCCATCGCCTTACCTATTGCTGTATAATCAGCGTTTATTATAGTTTGAAGTATAGCCGGTAGACGCACAACAGACTTAGCTTACTGACTACAGGAGAGCGAAGCAACTGTAACATCTCTGGTGTCTACAAGTCACGGTAGGCACAGGAGAGCACGCTATATTACTCGTATAAATTAGCTGTTGTTCGAGGCGCTGCCCGCGTGGGTAATGGTCCCACAAGAACATTTTTTCGGAATAAAATCTATCTTATATGGTCATCCAAGTTACCCTCTATGTATATGCCAAATTTCATGAAAATTGGTTCAGCAGTTTTTGTGGGAAGGAGTAAAAAACAAACAAACATGCTTTTGCATTTATAATTTAGTACGATTAATTGAGGTAAACCTTATAAATATCCAGAATTCCTAACTACTGTGGATTGTGACACGAAATCCCAGTAATAAATTACCCTGCTCCCATTCAGTCAATAATTCATCTCTAAATGCCCCAGTCCACTAATTCCGCCCTAATAAAGGGCAAAACAAACAAATTCTCACAACGATAATGCCCCGAGCTCTCATTTTAAATCTATTTGTAGTTGTAAGTTTGCTGTGTCAACATTTAAACGTTGGGGGCGTTGAAGCCGAAAATTACATTTTAAAATGTGATTTGTATTTTGTTTTTTTTTGTGCTAAGGCAGTGAGCAAGCATGCCGCTCTCCTGATTTATGAGACAACTGTAGCCTATTGATAGCATAGATGTTTTAAAGTAAGTCTTCACGCTCATGTCCCAGAAGGAGTAGGCAGAGGCACAATCATAGCACCCACGACTAGCCGAAGACACTAAGTCTATCAATGTGATAGGTAGCAAGCATATTGTCAGCCGGGTACATATAAAATCCCGAGCAACATTTTTTAATATTAGAAAATTGGAAATACCACATTTTCTTTTTGAACCCGGGTCCTCATGATGTCAAGTCCGACTCTAGGACCGCTAAACCACAGAGGCGATGTTATAAGCGTGTCAATGTCCTGTCACTGTTAAGCTGGAAACATATTATCAGCCGCAACTTACGAACGTGGTTTAACGCGACTGATAAGAGTACATATGCCCTATGCCAACGCTTACGGCTGATATAAACTTTCGGACGTCCGAGCGCTCAAGGTCACGTCCGCGACTTCCGTCCAATAGTTTGCACGGCTCAGTGTACTTTCATTATCTAGATACCTTGTAAATCGCGGCTGTCTGCCGCGTCCGTCAGCCGCGTCCGATAGTTTGTTTCCAGTTTTAGGCCTAACTTTAAATTGTTTTAAATTAAAACATCTTAACACAAAAACTTTTTAATCAATATTATTTTTCTTTGATTAATCGACAAAATATTTTTAGATCATTTTCATCGTGTTAGTCGTAGGTTCTTATGAAAGTCCCTAGTTTTAATAGAAGATACACATTTGTTTGTGTTTTACTACGACCTTCGCCAAGGCTAGGTAGATTGGTAATAAGGTATTGGATGCTAGTCTCGCGAATATTATGTTAGTATTTGTCACTGTAATGCTCTAGGATACTGTCGCCAGTACCGTATGTCTGTTGCTCTATACACTTGGTTCTGGCGACCACGTCCTTCCTTTAAATATTTGTACAGTTTAGATTATATTAAACAAGTTTAAAATTTTCCCAAGACATTATACAATACATCTGAGTTCTAAAATATGAAATACGCTTCTTTATGCTTGCTACATGTGTGTATGTGCTATGCTAGCTGTTTACCTCGACTTCGTCAACGGATAGATGTTCTTACAAACATTCCTCATCCTCACAGGACCATAATGGGGATGCCATTATAGTCCTGTGAGGATCGATTTTTGGAAAAAGTAGCCTATGTTTGAAGTAGGAGTCTTTGACTGTGAGCATGTATAATTTCATTAAAATCAGTCCAGCGCTTAATCCACGAAAGTTTAAGAGAAACTTTCACATTTATAACATAAACGGCCGCACATAGAGACTTCAAATTTTTTTAATCAGTCATAAAGTCGACATTTCTTGCATATTTGTGACTTAACAATAGATTAAATGTTAATTGACTAACTGCGTTCGTAAAGGTGGACTAATTTTTAGCAAGTACGTACGTAAAATCGAAATTGGTAGAGTAGGTTTGTTGCTTTTCATTAACAAACACTTATATAGACCAAAATGGGAACAACTACTAAAGCTCAAAAGCAATTAGTATTGACTATCATATAATTAAGATATACATATTTTTTTTTGTTCATGTACATATTTGTTTATCCAGGATTAATTTGTTATTTATATCCGTTGAGACAATTTTAAGTCCTATACCATGTCCAGGAAACGAATAAAAAATACATCCCGATATCTTAAACGGTTTTGTAGAGATATAAGAGCCATGATTTACTTCAACAACTGTACATATAGCTAATTCTATATATGTATGCACCCAATGGCAACAGCTAGTGAAAATAATTGTAGAAATCTCTTCAGCGCTGAATACGGAGATATTTAGCAAGATTCCTACGAAACAACAAAGACGTTTCTGTCTAGCCTAATCTCTCTTACGCCGTGTTTAAAGTCTACTTCAAAACGTGTCATCATGGCAGCCACTATTTTCATTCGAGCATAGTGAGGTTGATAGATATTGGCCCTTGGTAGAAAAGTCTACGCAACATTGTATTAAATTCACAGCAGTGGACTTACGGAATGTAATGTAATTCTGTTAATTCTGATATATAGTATTTAAAAAAATGTGTAGAAACATTTAAAAGGGGAATGCGCATTTTGGCACCAATTTTTCACAAACATGAAAACAACATATCATTAAAATTATTTTCATCATTTGTGCCACCGTTTGACTAATAAATATCAACTTTCTTGAATAATAATTAATTTAATATTAGATAAAATATTATCTTGATATTGTTTAATATTAGATAAAACATTATCTTGATATTGTTTAATATTGACGGACTTAAAATTTCGCTACGATTGGTTAAGTATCGCGGTAGGTACACAAACTAACATTCAGATAGATAGACAGACAGAGATATAATGTATAATTCTTAAACTGCAAATTATGTTCTGCCCATTTTAATCTCCTGTTGGTGCTGTAAATCGTTCACATCATTTTTCTATCGAAATTTATTTGTACATTGGTATAACGCGCTACAAGCTATCTGTTAAATACAAATATAAATTATAACGTACTTTTTATATCTGTCACCTGATGGAAAGTGATCACCGCCGCCCACGGCCAACCGCAATACAAGGAGTATCACAGATGCATTGCCAACCTTTAAGGAATGAGTACGCTCTTTTCTTGAAGGTTTCTAAGTTATAATCGTTCGGGAATACCATTCTCAGTAACTGATTTCACAAAGATGTTATGCGGGGTAAGAAATGTCTTTGAAATCGCACAGTTGTAGATCGACACGCATCAAGATGATGGGCGTGATACTTTAAGCTCTGACGCGATGTCTGAAGGTGGCGGGAATTAATATATTTTATTACAATTGAAATAGTAAAATTATAACTCAAACGGTCTCACACTTATTTTTTTTATGTGATAAGATAGCGAGAAAGCATACGGCTCTCCTGATGGACAGAGTTGCTATACACATACGCCATAGATGTTATATGTGCGTCACAGTCTTGCGGTCAAGTTGTAGGCCAATAGTGCAAGTCTACTGAATACCCTACCTTCCGGACCGAAACATGACACTGTCACGGTGGCAGGAATAGGTGAGGCGATGGAACACTACCTGGAAGGCAGATTAACTTTTTTACACTGGGACCCGGACCAAAACGAGAAATAAGTCCACATAATGTAACAGGTCACACTAAGTATAACATCAGGAATATAATCAATACAAAACTAATATTATTATGACAGCATTTTTCCCCAAGTACGAAATTTTAGTTTTTTTAAATAATATCCGAAAAAATCATCAATTTGATCTGAGCGCAAACTAGGACAAAACCAATTATGTAAAGAGTTTTAGTCAGCGTTACCAATATGCTGAAATATTTTTATTTATGTTGTAACAAATTCAATAAAACATCTAAACCAAAAATTATAGACATCTATATTTATGACACAGATGTCTGTAATTATTTACAGGAGGCCTGTAGGATACCAAACAGAGCCTCGCAATATAAAATAAGGATTTAACAAACCGTACAAAGCAAAGTACAACGAGACCAATTCGGCACATTAGCACTATACCGTTGGTATATCCGGGTGCGGCAAAAGATCCGGTTTATTTGCGCTTATATTGTGTGGACACAATGCTGAAGAGGGATGATGTCGCTGACTGTACGGGATAAAGAACTTTGTGATCCGCTTTTATATCTTCACCTATAGCTTTCAGAGTTTTGTACATATATTTACCATGTTACGTATATTTTGTTTGAATGTACATAATTTTTTATATTTGCAATTCGCAAAAGAAAAAACAAGTAGGCAGGAAAACAACACATGTCACACAAAAACGAAATGGGGGGGTCGTGTTGTAGGTCTGTACTAATTATTGAAGGAGAAAGCGGAGAAGGCTGTTTCACCGACAAAGTGGATAAGAATAAGTGGATTAAAAAATCCACTTTTTTAAAATATATATTAACCTTAATGATTCAAGAATATTATGTGCGGTATTTTTTAATTAAAAAATGGAAAGAGTATGAAGCATCTTTGGATTTTGTAGCTGTAAAGTAATGCTGTGTTGCTAACGAGAGGTTAGGTTGTCAAGGATCTTCCGTAAGCATAAGTAAGGTTGAAATTATCCTTCAAAACCAAGCATATCAGTTATGACGACTATGTTTCCCCGTGTTGCTCCTGGTCCACTCTCGCATTAAAAAAACAAAAAAAAACCAACAAAGTTTCGTTTAATCAATAGAAATGCATATTAACCTAGACAAAAGCATCTCGTGTTTAATAACACCAAAACACTTCCGCTCCAAGTGTCATAAGTGCAATAAGTGTTGTTCCAATAGAGAGGCGTTCATTGATTACGTGACACGTGCGACATCAAACGCGTCACGCGCGTCATTTCATGCTGTTCTGCACGCAGATTGACGAGATACTAATCATTTTTCGATTAGTTTCTAAAACATTTTTTCAACGGAGTTACAAAAAAAAACGGACAACGAGTTTCAACGGAGTTATGTTTTTGTAATGTCGAATGCTTTACTAGCTATCCCGGTGAACTTCATACCCTTCCTCAGATGCTTTATGTTTTCATCCCTAACGGCGAAAGTGTTAGATCTCTGTGCAAACACGTGTGTTTGAGTCATCGTAACTTTTTAACGGATCGACCGATTTTGATACGAATTTGTTTGAAAGCTTACGTGATCGCGCTAGTCAGCTACTTTACATATTATAAAGGGGCTATTTTTTTATTTAAGTATAATATATTTAGGGGCGCATACCGAAGACTGTTTATTATATCTGCACTTTGCATAAAATTAAAGGATTGGAGGAATAAAATAAATAGCTAAAATGTAAAAAGTTAACAACTAAAAATGTAGTAGGTAAATTAATTTAGATATTACAAAGCTAGCTGGAAATCTTTACGGTATAGGGAAAGGGGAATTGCTTTTACTCCGAATTTAAAGCTTCGAAATCCGCAGCCAAATGAAACTTATATATAAGTATTGTAATAATCTCAGATTTGTTTTATGTGCACCTAGAGATATATATCCAGATGATCTACAATTAAACACATTTTAAGTGTCTGCAAACACTAAACCCCAGAATCAATTTCAAAAGGAATTAATATGACGCGTGGCACCGCGGGGTTGTTTGTCATTCACACCGGCTTTTTCAATGGGATATTACGTTAGTTACCTATAGCCTAAGGTCCTAGTCCTAGTCGGAGTCATTATGTCCAAAAATAAGGAATAACCGAGACAAAATAATTCACTATTAAGTTTAAATCGTAGTTAGAACTACCGAAGAGGTTGGTAGTGATAGGCACCCACGACTAGCTGAAGACACTAATACCCACAATTTAATAGGTGGCAACTATATCGCCAATCGGTCACATATCCAATACCAGACAACGTTATTTTTTCAGAAAATTGATAAAACAAATATTCTTTTTGTTGCCTGACCTGAGGCTGAGACCTCGGGACCTAATAAATTCAAGTCCATCTACCAGAACGCTATGCAACAACAATAGCAACAGGCAACAATGGCGACATGGTGATAAGTATTTGTTTAGTCTTACATAACTAGTAGTATAATATACTATAATTATTATTAAAAATTTCGCCACGGGACTTGAATCCTCAGTAGCTCAATTGGTTAGAGCATTCGTCGGCTTGAGACGAAAGGTTACAGATTCAAATCCTGTCTGGGGCGAAATTTTTTCTTTCTTTAAAATTTATCCCAAGCACAGGGCAAGTGCTAAAATAAAAATACGTTATAATTATTATACTTTAATATTATAAATGCGGAAGGCACTGCTGAGCTGCTTGAAGTTATAGGTATATGCATTAAGTTGAAGACCCGAGCTCAAACATAGACTTCTATTTTTTAAAAGTTAATTCTCAAAAGTCTATTATGGAGGATAAAGTTTAGTGTAAAAAATCGAGAAAATAGTTCATACTTAATACCTCATGTTGCTTATTTAAAGTAATGAAATACCTAGGTATAGTTGTTTTTGCAGTTTTACTACGCCCAAAATTATGTTTGTACCTATATGTTCGTTAGAAGCATAGAATAAGAATCCCATCATAACGATAACGGTAACGGGCGGGATAAATTAAGCTGTAGCCGGGAGCAGACTATTAACGAAGAGCTAAATGTTAACTCTCGGATAATGAAAATTATTCATCCCTTTCTTTTTCTATGTTCACACTAAGATACTTGAATATCTTATTGACATTTTTATTGGGACTTATAAGCAAAAAAAATAAATTTCTTGATAATAAAAAATACACGTCTGTTGTCACCGAATTGGAACTTGGTGCGTTGCTTAATTGAGGATTCAATATTTTTTGTGCTAGTTTGAGTGCTATGCTACATAATAAATTAGTACCATAAAATGACGAATACTGACTTCTTGGCGACAAACATATATTACCTATTGTAAATAATTAAGCTTGAAAGTAAGCGCTGGCTGGACGGCTGCCTGAATGGAGGCTGATCTAGTGGAAGCCTTCACTTAAATTCAGTCAAATAAAAACAACATTTTGACCGCCTCGTTGGGGACACACTTAAATCCACCTAACAAACACGAGGATCGAGTTTGATTCCCTACGAGGCAGACATGGTGTGATGAACATTTAGATGTCTGCATTTCCAGGTCTGGGTGTGTGTTAAACTTATTCTGGTATCTATTTAAGTATTTCTGTGTATTCGAATCGTTGCCATTATATATTATTCTGGTATATATTTAAGTATTATATAAATATTTAAGTATTTCTGTGTTACAATCGTTATCTAACTTCCATAACACAAGCATATAATTTGCTTACCTTGGGACTAGATTAAGTAGATAGATTAGATAGGTGTCCACGGATATTTATAAGTATCTTCACGCCCATATCCCCGAAGAGGTAGGCAGAGGTACAACCAAGGCACCCACGACTAGCCGAAGATACTAAGTCCCACAATGTGATAGGTGGCAAGCCTATCGCCAACCGGGCACATTTCCAATCCCGACCAACATTTTTTTTTAATTAAAAATTGGAAAAATCCGATTTTCTTTATGTTGGTCGACCTGGGATTCGAACCCAGGACCTCATGCAGTCAAGTCCAACACCCGGACCGCTAGACCACAGAGGCGACTTTATATTTAGGATATTTATTATAATAGAAATAACTCCCTCATGTGTTTTTCTAATGTTATAAGGCACAATAACAAGGCCAACAAGGCGGTCACCATAAATCATCTATGTATACTAAATATGTACGTACGTATAATCATATACAAATAAAATATATTATTTAAAACCGGCCCTGAAATGTCGAAGCAATTAATTAAATAAATAAAAGTGTCGATCATATAATCTTCTCTGTTTTTCGTCGGTTCGGTCAGTTACTTTGTTCGGTCAGTCGGAAGTCGGTTATAAAATATGTTAAGTTTTTTTTGACGTAGTCAAGTCTGAACAATGCCTGTGTAAAATGAAGCGAGAATCCGCCTGGTGGAATTGAAATATTTTTAATTGCGCGTCGACGGTTCCCAAACGATATAACGATATTGCGTGTCCATGAAAAATATGAAATGGCTGTCGAATTCTGTTTTCATTACATTTCTCTTTGGCTATTTAAAAATATACACGATTATGAAATGTTTTTATTTACTTTTTTGGTATGGGCTTAAGTATCTGCCATTAATCATAAAAAATGAAAATAATGTTTATATCAAGTTACCCGATTTGACGAAATCGGGTTTTAATTATTCATAATCAGTAATATGCCGTCGTAGAAAGTCTTGTCCGAGTTTTGAGTCAAATGGATTCCTGCTTATTCAAGCTCATTTAGTGAGATTTGGCGGCAATGAGGAAATACACGACAAACTTATTTCTTCTTGAATACTTTAGTTGTGCACTTTAATTGGACTAAATAGTACAAAATGCCACAAAAATTGTCAATTTTTTTAAGAACTCTATTTGTTTTGTTTACTTACCTATCGGAATCTTAAAACGTGTTCTTCGCCCGCGTTTAAAGGTTGGATTGAATTGAAATGTCACATATTAAGAAAAGAGGGCCGGACGGGAAAGTATTTAGAAAAACAAATTATTATGATCTTCAGGATCTGGCATCAACTTAAAATATTACTTTTGGAGAACTTCCGTCGAGTAAACTAAATAAAAGTTTCATAAACATAATTTTATTTCTTGCCAAAATAAACACGTTACCTACTTACTTGTTTACCGAAAACATTTAATTTTGAACAAAAATACCCCAGAAATTGTTTCATTTCATGGAATATACCTATTAGGAGATATCATAGTCTTAAGAATTATTGTATCGTAATATCTGACCGCTTTCTTGGTCGTGACCGTGGAGATACAGGGTACACGGGTAAATATATCGACCAACGACAAAGTTTGGAGTACTAGCAGCCCGCCCCGGCTTTGCTCGGGTTGACAAATTTCCAATTTTATTATAGAAATAACGTGACTGTACATCAGCGATAACATCTGCTTCTAATGTTAAAATATTTTATCAAATTGGTCCAGTAGTTTCGGAGCTTATTAAATACAAACTAACAAATAAACAATCAAATTTTTCCTCTTTTACGTGATAGTGTATATGATATACCAACAGCAGCTCCACCTACCGGGTCCAATTGTATTTTAAAACATAGAAATATACATATAAAATTTCAATCCAATCGGTTTAGCCGTTTAGAAGTTATGTGAAATAGGTACCTAATTATGGAAAGGTAATTTTTATTACCCGATGTCCTATTACCCGTTGTCCTGTGGGAATGAATAATGTTGGCTTCCAATGGTAAAATAATTTTCAATGACATTCAAACGAGAAGATCCGGCAAGAAATGATACATCAGTACATAGTATAAAACAAGGTCGCTTCCTTTGTCCCTATGTCCCTTTTTATGTTCAAATCTTTAAAACTACACAATGGATTTTGATGCGGTTTTTTTAAACAGATAGAGTAATTGAAGAGAAAGGTTTATATGTATATTCATAACCGTGCGAAGCCGGGGTGCGCCGGTAGTTATAGTATAAGAGATTGGCATGAGGAGCGATTAGTCCCAAACAGTCTTATCAGCAAAATATTCAGCAATGTTATACTAACTTCATTTAATTAACATTTAACACATTTCTTTAATTTATTAATTGGAAGTTTTTTCATATAATTGGGAGATTTATTGTAGAACTGTATACATTGGGCCATGAAAGAATGGCTTACTGTGTGGAGACGAGGTACATGCACAAGAAAATTATTTTTATTCCTTGTATTGACACAGTGTATATGACATTTTTTTTAAATGAATTTGAATTTTTGTGAAAATACATTAAATTTTCAAAGATATACTGGGATTCTACAGTTACAATTTTGATTTCTTTGAATTTTGGAGTTTACTCCTTAAGAAACGATTTGAGTTATAAGGCCCGGTACGGAAAATTTTATGAGGAGTAAAATCAAGTGTAACACGAAAAGTTGAGGCGTTACTCAGAAAGAGATAAACATATGTGAGTCGTACCGCTTCAGTCCTTCAGAATTTTTTTTTCCTCCTTCAGGACGATCTCGCCCGAACAAAAGTCGAGTCGCCCCGAGCGGGTCGTCATTCGGCTCCGCCACAGTAAAGTTACGTATGACATTGACATTAGTCGAATCATCCTAAGAAGAAGAAGAAGAACATTGTATTTGTATTAATTGAACACAATTATTATTATTATTACCTATATTACTTTGTAACATACTTTATGTAATACGCTTTATTGAAGTAATATAAATAATCCGAATAATTACAGATAAATGTTTGTTTCTCTTATCATTTTAGCAGATGCGTTCATTTACCCTTTTTTTCTATTCGATATATATCATAATTATCGTTTGTAAGGAGTAAACTCCAATCGTGCGTCGTAGCTGACACACACACACTTTTTTTTCTCTCAGGGAAACTCTTGGGCCTAGGTTATAAATTGTCCTTAGTCAGTTCAGTCTTTACTAAGGGCCCTTAGTTGCTTCAGTCAAGTCGTTTAGTAGTTGGCATACCGACAGCCGTAGCCGTACCAATGATTCATTTTACGGCTGTGAAAAGTATTCTGTGCTTATAAGGGATAGCGTTAATTCTAATGAAATAAGAATTTTTCAGTTCAATTCAATTTCAGTTCAAGTTCAGTCTTTACTAAGGGCCCTTAGTTGCGTCAGTCACGTCGTTTAGTAGTTGGCATACCGTCAGAGCCGTAGGAATGATTTCCGTAGGACCCGTCTATCCCATAATCAGGCAAAATGTCCCAAAGTTCCTTACGCACAACCCGGTCAAACGCTTTTTCGAGATATTTTACGAAGGTAAAAAGTATTCTGTGCTTATTAGGGATAGCGTTGATTCTAATAGAATAAGAATTTTTCGAATCGGTCCTGTAGTTCCGGAGCTTGTTCAATAAATCAAACAAACAATCAAATCTGTCCTCTTCAAATTAAATTGTCTGATTATTATAAATTATACTATAAGTTCTATTACATTAGTATAAATTATATTAGATTGTGATATAAACTGCATTCGCCTTTGATAATGATTAATTTTCGAGTGTTGGTATGTAAGAATTTTGCTTAAAATGATTTTTTTTAATTTCGCAATATCTTGTAATATTCGCAACATCTTAATTGAATCGAACAATCCAGTAAGGATTGTTCGATTTAATTATATTCAAAAAGTAATCTCATGATAATTAAACTGCATTGAATGTAAAATTTGTATGAGGGTTAATATGAAGGTTTGGATAACATGGTCAGAATATAGTCACTATTTTTATTCACTTTGAAAACTTGATATACATATTATCGCAAACTTTTTTGTAGATAATAATACGTTCTGTAATATAGTAGACCACATTTGTATCCTGTAATTAATGGTTTACGGAGCGCATGCGACAAATAAACATGAACATAAATAAACATTCCTGGACAAAGTTACACAAATTGAATTTAACCCCATAGTAAGGAAATTATATGCTTATGTTATGGGTGTTTAGTATAAATTTAACAAACAACCAAACCCGGAAATGTAGACATTTAAATGTTCATCACACAAATGCCTGCTCCCGTCGGGAATCGAACCCGAGCCTCGCAGTTGGTCAGTGTATTTAGGTGAAAGATATTTTATAGCAATTTTTAACACCTTGTGCCACATTATTACAGTTTCAGTAGTGATCCCTAATTTTTTCTAGTTACTAATATAGCTCATGTTCATCAGGGATAATGTCGGCTTCCAATGATAAAATAATTTTTCAAATCGTCAAGTAGTTTCGGAGCCCATTCAATACAAACAAACAATCAAATGTTTCTTCTTCATTATTAGTATAGATTATTTTGCAATAAACTTCAACCTTTTTAAGTATTGTGCAAATGTGCTTATTATGAACTATGCTCTTAATCGGTTTTGTGGGACGAAGAGGCGGAAACTCTAAGCCATCAGTTTGTATCTACCAGTTTTTCTCAGTTCAAAATTATTGTTTAAAAATTGTTCCTTACGTATGAAATTGATAAGATTTATGATGCCAATGATATCAATAAACCATTATTTTACTAACCCCTGACACAAAAAATGTGGTGTTATTTATACATTTCACATGTCTGTGTGTGGCATTATAACTATTGAAAACATTGACCGATTTCGATGCGGACTTTTTGATTTGAAAGCTGACGTGATCAAGATAGATATTAGGTACATTACATAAAGGCTAGTTAGGGGTTAGTTGTTTTTTTTTTTATTTTGAACATTTTTGTAAGTATTTTTTAAAATTTTTGTATTAAAAAATCATAACATGAAATAAGTAAAAAATGTGTCACTACTATAATCAAACTGGATGTATCATTAACAGGTCATATATAAACTTATTTTTGACAGGAAGGCAAAGAATATAAACCAAAAAAAGTTACTTAATTTGAATAATTCGTAATATTTATATCAAGAAATTTCTTAGCTAAGTATACCTTATCAATAAAATAAAACTTTCAATTTTTAGCAAGCTGAAATATCTTATTTTTAAAATACCTACCTATAAAAAGGGGGAGGGTGCATATTCGAATTCTATTTTTTTAATCAATTCTTATCCATTTGAGAACCTATTTTCATATATTTTTTAATAAGAAAAGCATATTTTCAAGCTTCTACCGACTCAGGAAAAAATGTAAATTTCTTTATGTGGTCTTTACTTACACGGTAAACCTTTTAAACTGAAGGCGGATTTAACAGATACAATGGATTTAAAATATATGTATTTATGTAATACGAGCATGTTTCATGCTCAATGTAAAGTCAGAATATAATAAAGACATATTTTCCCTAAAACTGTCTTAGGTAATAATTTTTATTCGGACCTGCACACACCTAGAATGACACTTATGCTATCCTACCCTTGAAAAATCTCGTACGCTCATTGTGAAGTTATCATTGTTTTTACTAATTTTGATTTTATTTTTTAGCAATCTAATGCTCAAAATATTTTGAGCATTAGTTCAAAAAGGTTTTGTATTTCTACAACCGCTGATTTCAATCTTCGGACATCGCGTCAGAGCTTAAAGTATCATGCCCATCATCTTGATGCATGGCGATCTACAACTGTGCGATTCCGAAGACATTTTTACCTCGCACAACAACTTTGTGGAATCAGTTACCGAGGGCGGTATTCCCAAACGATTATGACTTAGGAAACTTCAAGACAAGAGCGTAGTCATTCCTTAAAGGTCGGCAACGCATCTGTGATACTCCTGGTGTTGCGGATGTCCGTGGGCGGAGGTGATCACTTTTCAACAGGTGACCCACTTGCTCGTTTGCTCTTTTATAAAAAAAGGGTACAATCGAATTTCACGGGAATTGCATAAGTGCAGATAAAACTTCAGAGCCAATAACATATTTACATGAATTAAACTCAAAAACTGAAAGTTTGTGTTCCGTAACAGATTTAAATATTGAAATAAATAACATCAGATTTTGGAAAAGGATGTTGGCTACTTTATATCCAAAAATATAATATAATATGTAGACGAAGCCACGGGTAAAAGCAAGTCATATTACAAAATGTAATGTGTGAGCTTTTACTTACTCCTCCGTGTCCGAGTTCGAATCGCAATTGGCCGGTTTTTCAATTTATAGCAAAACATATGAGCAACTGAACTCGAGTAGTGCTATCTCTATCTGTATTTATTATTGAAAGTTGTCATAAATTATTATTTTTCGCAAAACAAGTTACTGATTTTTTGAACAGAAAAACCAGCATTTAAACGAGGAAAGTTATAAGAAATACACCAACAATGTGTAGCAATGTTGCCATTATAGGAATATTTTCGGTGTTGATTACTACGGCATCTCTCTATTTGTTTTTCCTGTTCCTTACTGATTTTTCATTTCATTGTTTTATTATCTGTAATGATTTGTTTTATGGGATTGGAATGCTAGCAACCAGATTTCCTAAGAAGAAGAAGAATTCTAAGAAATTCGTCATGTCATCTATAAACACCAGAGATGTTAATCGTGTACTACTAATAAAGAGGAAGAAATTTCCACTCTGTAAAGTACTATACAGTAGCAATTTAATCGGAAGCTCTTCCATACGCGAAAATTTAACTACTATTCTTGGTTATTGTGTAATAATTATAAACGGACTATCGCTTTATGTCAAGTTAGGTACTGTTTTGAGGGGAAGGGCAGCCAGTAAACTTATCGAAACGCTTAACCATGAATTTTAATTAAGTAAGTATTTTCACGCGCATATCCTCGACGAGATAGGCAGAATCACAACCAGGGCACCCACGACTAGCCGCAGACACTAAGTCCCACAATGTGATAGGTAGCAAGCCTATTACCCGGGCACGAATCCAAACCGGGAACCGTTATTTTTATTAGAAAATTTAAAACACACATTGTCTATTTTTTTGGTGGTCGACCCAGGGATTGAACCCGGGACCTGAAGATGTTAACATTTGTTGTCAATGTGCGAATTTGCTTTGAAATCTTATAAAACACTATTTTCGTCTCCATATACGAACTACACTACACTAAGTCCAATAATGTCTATCACATTAATCACAGACTATCATAAAGCCTATACCATAAAAAATATAATACTAGTAGTAAATAGCACAGGTGCATCCACTGGGGGTGTCATTGTGGACACGACCCCCTGGACGAGGGTCTAGACAGGTTGAATAGTATCCCTACAATTAAATTTGCTCTGTCCTGAATGAATCTTGAATATGTAACCGCCTTTGCCTCGAAAACTGGATCCGTTCCTGTGTACTAGTATAGAGTAATAACATTATTTAACAAAATACTGCCTGCGTAATTATTTAAAAACTAGTACAGTACTACTACTCGTATTTAAATTATGTAATGAACCTAATAATAATCTTTTTACACTTTATACTTTTATGTTTAAATTGCCTACCTTATCTAAATTTAAGCAAAATGATTAATTATGTAATAACAACTCTATATAAATATCTTTAAAATACATTCGTATTTCCAAAGCTTGACGAATATAGCCGAAGTGTATAATTTAAATAGTACTACTGTACACCTCCTAATACATTAATGAATCTTAAATATGTGAGCGCTCTTGCCTTTAAAACTGGATCCGTTCCTGTTTACTAGTATAGCATAAAAATATTATTGAACAAAATATTGACTGCGTAAGTATTCGATAAACTAGTACACCTCGTAATATATTAAGTTTCAATTAAAACAACACATATTGCTGTTCCCTCTGTCCGCGGCACGTGGCATTTCTGCGCTGATATTAGTTTTTTATTTGACTAAACGCCCCTTTAAAAGTTGTCAACATGTATTTGTAAACTACCCTCGTTTGCCTTTTAAAAATTACTGTATATGTGAAATAAACCTTATTTCATTTTGATAGGGACTGAATATTCAATAGATGTTATCCAGACGTTATTATTATTGTTGTACGGAACTTGTTTGTCGTTTGCTCATCGGATATTACTGCTGGAGTGGAGTATTTGACAATGTTCTTTGAGTGTCTGTCCATTCCCATGGAAATGGTATTAGACTGATTTGGTTATTCAATATCCAGTTTAAAGCTTAACAACTAGAATTATAAACTTTTTAGCTCAGTGCACTTGGTGATACTTAACTTTTAAAGCAGGTGGGAGTGTGATGTGTATTGCTTGTTTTTGCCATTAATGCTCGCCAATGTCGTGTTTCATGCTCGAGGAAGGTTGGCTTTCACATCTATATATATAAATCAATGCTACTTTTCGTTGTAATTTTATGACTCGAGAACATGCTCACTTCATTCGAACCAAATATTTAGGCTTTTTCGGACTATTTAGTAGATGGTTTATAAGTTTCCATAAAATCGGTGGAAATGAATTAAATAAATGGCGGATCATTTTGTTAATGATGGGTACATTTCAGTCAAATTGAAACTTTTTTCAGATGGGGATTATGCTGTCATATTGAAACTTTTTTTTTAATTTTGTTGTGTTATGCCATTAATGCGGTTATAGACGTAGCGGAGAAGGCGGAGCGGCTAGTCGTGGGTGCCTTGGTTGTACCTCTGCCTACCTCTTCGGGGATATGGACATGAAGATACTTTTAAAGTTCAGCTTAAAGTCTTGCTTATTCATACGATGATTGGTACGTTGGGTTGATGGTGATTGAAATATGGCTGTAAATCTATTAACTCTTTCTTTAAAGACGCATATGATAATCGATAACGGACTACCAGGCAGAGATAGGCTGACTCAAGTTTAGTTGCTCAGATGTTTTTGTTAATTATTAAAAAACAACAGTCGTTGGTTGGTGGGTAATGTAAAGTAGCTCAATCTCTTATATTTGGCAAAAGACAGCGATCAAGCACGCGGCGCCCCTGATGACAAATAATGTAGATGCGTCGTCGTATGGCCGTATGACATTGTCATTATAGCGGCAGGAATAATTGGTAACGCTTGAAGGCCCTAGCAGGTAGCTGCACAGTAATCTACCACTAGTGGTCTTGTTGGTAATGACCAGTTTTGCTTTTGCTCACCTCTTATAAGCTGCACGGCAGGAAGGTAGATGGTCTATCCAACACAGAGAACCGGAACCAACACAGGATAAAATAATGATCGGGCTACATAAATAAGCTAACCTAACTTAATACAAACTTCTCAGACCAGATAATGAAATATGTTAACAAACACTGAATAAAACATTCACAACTGAATCTTCATCAAATTGATTTTCCCTTTAAAAATGTCTGAGCTTCATCAAGAGGTATTTCATTAAGTCTTATCCGACAGCCGGCGTCACTCGAAAGAAAAGATCGCACATTCTCAAATTCCTCCGACTTTTCTAATGAAGAATGTCCATTTTAAAAGGCGTCTTCATTGTCCTTTTTTTGTTATTTTGCTTTATTACAAAACGTAACTTTTTATTTAATATACCGCTACTTTTCTTTTCTTACAAGTAAGCTAAGAGATGTGTATTAAGTGATAACGACGAATGTGAAGGTTCAGTCATACAAAATCCAGGTTTTCGTTTTAATAAAAACGTTAATTGTCATTAAGTTGTTTATACTTTATTCATTAACATTAAGTTAAAGGAGGGAAAAATAGTGTATAATTCAAAGATACCTTTAGTTTATTTTTCTCCTAAAAACAGAAATAGTAGAGTTTGTTTCGCTTGGAGTGTAAAAAGCAGTTCATGTGCCCCTTCTTTTAAATTCTGTAATCAACCAACAGATAACCACTGGTTACTGGTACAAAAACTGACTGACACATGTCAAACTTACAATACCTCTCATTTTAATGTACTTTATATGAACTGCAAAGATTACGAAACATGATATCATAATTTTTAATCTATTATAAATCTACCACCGTCCAAATCATTATTCCTTGGCATCAAATACTTATCATCAGAAAATATGAGCAGATATATATAGGACGAATCGAATAAGGTTAAACGCACAGTTGGCAGGCAATCCACGGTTAGGTCTTCTATTTTCGAGCTCTAATATCAGACCAGCTCAGTAACATGCCAGCACATGTTAGTGTTTTAGCTGTAACTTGTACGGTCTCAAACTGAAATAAATATCCATACTATCCATCTATCTATCCATCCATACTGTGCGAGCTGATGACCTTGAACACCTGGATAGATCTCCGTAAACTATAGCTACGAACCATCTCGACCACGTTAGCTTTCAAACAAAAAACCCGCATCTAAATCAGTCCATCAGCTGAAGAACTACAATGACATGACGCACATAAACACAGAGACACATATTCACTTGTGCAATGGTATTTCTCATAAATTCACTCACAGAACTCGAAATAATAACTCGATATCATAAAGTTCATGATAGTGCTACTGGAGCATGCACCTGCATAATTAAACCGAGACTATAGATGCGACGGCAACTCAATCTATCGGTTTTTATTCGACAATCCTTCTCGATATAAATATTTATACATATTGGTTACTATTGAAATATAGGGAACTATTCCGTGGTTAATTACCAATGCCACTAACTAAATTCGTTATTCTAAGCACGTTTTCTTTTATTATCACTGTTTACGCTTCTTAATTGATTCGAAGCAACATTTTTATAACTTAAAATTTTACTTTACATTTTAAATTAATTATAAAAATAATTTGTGCAATTCATGTGTTCCTTCTTTAATAATTCTTTATTAAATCACATACTCTGGGCCTAAGGGAAACAAGAAATATATTGGGCATTTAATGTTGCAAAAAACATTCAGGTTAAAATTAATATCATCGATAGTACGAAAAAACGAACGGGATCTTCAAAATGTAGAGTGGTGACTCTAGGTGTGGGGTAGATCAGAATTCACGTTCATAAGATAGTTTCAGGAGAAAGAAAGATTTTCTAGTATGTTAATTTAATAACTAACAATAATCATGAAATATGTTTGTACCATACAAAATTATATATTTTAAATACATTGAGCCTGTTAAAAACTGAGGTTAATTTTAAAATTATATCATCTTAGTATACAAAGAATTGTAACAGTTTCCCTGAGTTGAGCAGTTTGAAAGTATACCCATGCAATTAAAAATATATTTTTAAAATGGAAATTGATTGACATTTATAAGAAGTGTTGAAGTCGGACATAATATAGTCTTCTGTTTCTTTCAGAAGAAGGTTCTTACTTTTCTTTCTTTAGGTTTTGACATTCACGTTACTATTTTGCCATAAGTCAAGTAGAAATTTGTATCAAATTTACCGAAATCAGTATTCAATTATAATTTGTCATAAGTCATAAGTAGTCAATAAGTCATGTCAGGGTCTTGAAAAAAGCGGTGGCCTCATTACTCAAGCTCATGTAGTGAGATTTGGCGGCAACGAGGAAATATACGATTCGCTTATTTCCTCATGATTACTTCATTTGTGCACTTTCACTGAACAAAATTGACTAATTTCACTCAAAACACGACAATACACGTAATATAAACACGAAATTCAATAATTAATGAAAAAAAATCGACCGTCTTTTCTCTCGATGGCACCAAAACTCCCAGAAGAAGGTTGAAAATGTAAAATGTTTCATCTTGCGATCAATCTGAAATTTTGTTAGATTTATAATAGCACAGGTCACAGGTACACAAAAGCTTAACTTTCATATTGGCAATTTTTGATATAACTACTTTGAATAATTTAAATTAAGTATATTTTTTGTCTTTTTTACCTTTTTAACATATATAAGTGTATATGTCACTTGTTTTGGTGATGTTAGTTCACTTATTTCATGTAACAATCTTGTAATCATAGATTTATATGTATATTGCTTATAATCACGGAATAATATAATATTATATTAATATTACACATATACTAATGCAGTACATTGATCTGAGATCTGATCTGTATTAATTAATTAATTATTAATACGTCAATAATAAGATTACACTAACAGTAGTTTGCTTTGGAACCAGCCAATACCAATACATATACGGCGCACATAACTATTGCTATGTAAGGCAATGTTAACTATTTTTTTTACTTTAATTATATGCTGTAAGTAAGCAAGGACCTCTTGAATTTCCACTTGAACAATAATATTTCCATTCTCGACATATTTGTATCACTCAAGCAACTATTATTTTGATCACATCAGCTATCAACGAAATCGGAATGCGTGGACCTACCGACCGAGACAGACACTCGCAGACACCAGACACGTATAATTGAAAGTAAATACTTATTTAAAATCAATTTGTCCTCTTGAAACACGCTAAGACCTGCTGCCGTACTGCCTCTTCTGTCATATGTCTTCTATTTTCACCAAATTAGAAAACTGCTGTCTTAGATGATATAAATCACTAAACAAGAATGAAATATTAAAATGTTCTTTTATTCATAATTTGTCAAATGCGTATTTTACACCTTTCGCTTTTTTCTTTGTCTTATGCCATTTTTATTTCCAAGGTCAATCTGTTTAATTCCTTAATTTCGCTTTGATAGTTTGTATTTCCAATTAAATTTTTACAGGTGAAAGTGTTAATTTTTGTCATTTCATGTACCCATCCAAAACTAATTAAACAATGTTCCAAACATTTATCCATATATCATGAATTTTTCATAGCTGGTCTTCAATAAATCGTCTCTCTCACCTCGTTTGTCCTTCAAATCATCTTCTTAATTTTTTAAACAAAACTTTTTATTTAATAACCTACACAAAACGTTGAAAATATTAGCTTCTTACCCAAATTTTTATGCCCTATTACATCCCCTTGCGGGTTGAATTTTGTAAAATCCTTCCTTAGTGTTAATAGTTAATTATTTAAATTTTTATTTTATGTTCCTTTGCACAGTGAATTTATGAGGCCCGTAGTAGTTTTTATTTTATCCCACTACAATTTATCAACGGTTTTCAACGAAATCATGGATCTATTTGAAACTGAGATGCACCTGCATAATTAAAGCAACTCAATGGACGGGACGAGAATTGAATGCATCGATATTTATTCATTCATTCACGGTAAACAGATTTATTTAAATCTGTATAGATATTTTTTTTAATTCTGTGTATGCAAGGGTTTCACGCGTATCTGTCTATAAATATAAGGTCTTTCCAAATAGGTGTTCTAACTTTAAGACAGTGTTTAAGTAAATCTAATAAAAGACATCCACACAAAAAAACAAGTGACTCATATGACTTCTGAATTTTGATGTTATGATGAATTTTAATATTTGAATTAAAGAAAAAAAAAATATCTTCACGCCCATATCCCCGAATATGTAGCAATAGGCACAACCAGCGCACCTACGAGTAGCCGAAGACACTAAGTCCCGCAATGTAATAAGTGGCAGTTTTTTTATTAGAAAATTGGAAAAACCACATTTTCTTTTTGTTGCCCGACCTCATGAAGTCAAATCCAACACCTGGACCGCTAAACATATAAAATGTTCGATGTTACCTAGTTAGATCTATGTACTATTGAGTAGCAAATTTATTTTATGATATTGGAAGGCAAACGAGCAGACGGATTTCCTGATGGTAAGAAATTTACGCCACCTAGAGACACCAAAGGTGGTAATGGTGCGTTGCCAACCTGAGGCCGGGATGTAAGGCCTTGAGCAAAAGTAAATTTACCGGCTAACTGACCCTCCAAATCGGAACACGTCATGACTTTATGGCAGCAGGAATAGGTAAGGCGGTGGTACTAATCCATCCGCTGCGAAACTCTACCACCTAGTCTGATGTCACGGTGTTAGTGACGGTAAGCCTATGCTCGCCTTTTACGAGTTGCCTGGCAGGAAGGTCTATTCTGCAAGGAGCCCGGACCAACACGGGTTAACACATTATTAAGGTATCGACTGTTTTTTAAAAGACATTCAATTATTATGAAACAAATCAAATGGGAAAACATATCATAATATTGAAAATCAAGTCATTTGAGTCGCTATTATTTTATGTATGGATGACTTTATCTTTAAGCTTAAAAATATAAAATACAAAATGCAATATTTAGTCTGTTATACGTGTTTTGGTCGTATATATGTATACTATATAAAGGCATCGGATGTGCCGGTCCCGCTAAGTGATTTGTCCGCTTGCTTGCATTATTGATGTGCGCAACCCCCGCCACCCCAAATTGCCAAACTAAGTTATATAAATGTAGCTACAATTGTGAAAAGCTTTCAATTTATGTACCGACATACAAATGGTTTAAAAAAATATAATACGTTTGTGATAATTTAAACAACTATGTCTTTCTATACCCAAGTTCGAAAGAAGTAAATAATTAGATACTTTACATATTATTCTATATTTTTAGGCGAAAAAACATTCACTATAAGGTATTACTCAAAAACTTATACTAGGGTGTTAATAAAATTTATATGAGACCATTTCGGAATCATTTGCAATCTTTCAAAAAAAGTTAACATATTGTAAAATAATCACGTAACTAATACACAAAAAAACAGTCGAACAAAGAACCTTTTTAGACGGTTAAAAAATATAAAATAAATCCCTGCCCCCGTCGGGAATCAAACCCGGGCTTTGCAGTTTGTCGGTGTAGTTAGGCGTGTTAGCGTACACGCAAATGTTAGCCACTCGACCTATAACATCTACAGTGTCTATAGGGCACGGTTATCTCTTACCATCAAAGAACCTGTTAGCTTGTTCTCTGACTTTTGCTATAAAAGAAAATAAAAAGTTATCAATTCGTCGGTATGATTTTGTTACAGTTTTACTTGCGCATAAATTGTTTGATCATTGTTTTCATATTTATTGTCACGGTTTCATGATGGCACTATAAAGAGATTAACATTAGTCGAGCTGTATCACGATTTTATAAATAGCAAAAATAAGATATCTATCCCATTGTGGGATTCAGTGTCTTGTTAGTCGTGGGTGGGATGATAATTGTGTATCTGCCTACCTCTTCGGCGATGCGATTTTATTTTAGACATTCTAGAGATATCAAAGGTGGTACTGCCAAGGCACACTGACAAGGTATTTGAAAGGCGGCGTTGTCAGCCGTAGGCTGGGATGTTAGGCCTCGAGCAATAGTAAGTTTATCGGCTAGCTTAAGCTCCGTACCGGAACACGTCAACGGCAAGCGCTGACGTTATGGGGGCAAGAATAGGTAATGCAGTGTTACCAATTCGAGGGAATCGCTGCAAAACTCTAGATGCTAGAGTTTAACTAACTGCCTGTCACAGAAAGGCACGAACGCGAAGTTACCTTTTTTTTAATAAAATTACTAAAAATATGGGTATCTGTAGACACAATAGACAAACATAACTTTCACATAGCAGTCGCGTATAGTCGCGTAAAAAAGCTATAAAAGTGATATAGACTTTTCAATTGTAACAGTTCTGCTATTCGCTGTTTGCAATAACTGGCACAAAAGGCTGCTTTGGCGTTATCGTATTTTCGTAGTATAGAAGCCAGCCCCATTGCAAGCGAAGTGCAACTGGATTCAATTTGATGAGACAAGTGAGGGTGAGACGGGATGGCGTGGGAGGGGGTGGGATGTTCCGACTGACGATGGCACGCTGATGGCTGAATCGTGTTCGATTCTCACCTGATTTTGTTCAATAGGGATAATGCTCTACAATTAAAAACAATCATTTTCACAATGAAAACATTATTATTATTCTTATACAATATTTGTAATTAAATATTATATTTGCATAAATGATTAAATATTTATATTATGCTAATTATGAGTTTTATGTAAGTTTTTAACTTCATAAAAATCCATTGAAACAGTAATTTTTTACATGTTTCGACGGATAAGAACTCCGTCGTCACCTACGTGTGAATCTCTCTTAAGAAAAAAATCTTAGGGAAAACAAGCACAATTATGAATACCTACACATCGTTTATTTAGGGCACATAAAGAGCGAATAAAATAAACAAGTACAACTTAGGATGGATTTCACCCGCGAATTAAAACCCGATTAAATTAAGCTAAACTCGGTTGAGGCGTCAAACTGCGCTTAGAACTGCAGTTAGCATTTCACCTTGGTAAATAGAACTTGATTTAATCTGAACCAAATACTGGACGGCCGATTTCCGTCGTTTAATTTGTTAAACGCGTTTAGTCAAGGGTTTGTTAAGGGTTGTCACGCGTTTGTTAAGGGTGTCAATCACATTAATTTTATTCTGTCATAGTCCGGTGAAGTTGTAAAAAACTCGCGATTAGCAACATATGAGCTCTTTAAAAAAAACAGTTAATTTTATTGTCAAAAAAATTTATTATTTTAAATATTTTAGTATTAAAGTATTTTACGTGATACTTTAAGAAAATACTATCAATTTTAAAAGAGTACTTGGATTGTCTTAAAATCTCCGGGCGCAAAATTAAATATCGTTGAAGCGTAGCAAAGACATGCTCGCTTACTGCATCCATCCATACTGACATTCTGACATCCAGACATACTCACAAACTTTCGCATTTGTAATATTAGTAGGATTTTTATTCTTGACTAACCGAAGCGAAGTGAGGGCGGGCAGCTAGTTGACAATAAAATTGACATGATTGACACTCTTAACAATTGTCTAAATGCGTTTTTACTTTGATCGTGCTTAGCTTCGACGGTGAAATTCAGCCTTAGGATATATAATTGGGATCATTGGGGTCGTTAGTCATTTACCATTTACTCATTAAAATTTTATTCAAATTGTAGCACCAGCCGTAGCAGATCGTAGAACAGCGTAGCCGTGTGTTACGTTCCTCTCTCAAAATCATATTAGTTTATGTAAAATGATTATAATTAATGTGAGATAATATGAAGAGACCAAATTTTTTTTGTCTAAATTTTAACTGTTTTATTGATCATATTATTCCATAGTAATTCTACAATTATAAGTAAGTATCTTCACGCCCATATCACCGAAGAGGTAGGCAGAGGTACAACCAAGGCACCTACGACTAGCCGAAGACACTAAGTCCCACAATGTGATAGGTGGCAAGCCTATCGCCAACCAGGCACATTTCCAATCCCGACCACAATTTTTTTAAATTAGAAAATTGGAAAAATCAAATTTTCTTTTTGTTGGGCACAACACTCGGACCGCTAGACCACAGAGGCGATATTATACAATTTTATATGTGTTGTTATTCTTTTTAATGCTGGACTAAACGGTTGTTCCCATTTAAAGTAAGTAGTAGATCAATCGCCGATCGAGCACTTAACCAATTCCGGGAAATGCGTTTATTAAAAAAAAACACTTTTAGTTTTCCCAACCCGGGAAACGAAAGTGGAACCTTAGACCACAGGAGCAAAACATATTAATGCATAGTTTCTATACTTCTTGTCGTCAGTGCTTATTGGAATTCTAGAAATTACATTCCACAATAAATTTTTATTATTATATTTTAGCCAACCGGTTTAATTATTCAAGCATCTTCAGAGCTGTAACATTGTTATAGTGAAACCGGTTGGCTAAAATATAATAATAACAATATATTGTAAAAAGTACAAGTGTAGTTAATAAATAATTTCAAATTATTGAAATAACTTATTTTTTATAACAATTTTTGTATCTATATTTAGTAAGGTAGAGCATATTATAGTCCGTAGCGTGAGTACCGCAATGTCTCCACTATAAACCGAGACCTCCTCACACGTCGAAGCCGCAAGTTTCCGTAACGCTCTCAAGTCGAAGCGACGAGTTTTTGAAACTTCAGGTCACTCTATCCAACTTGGAGGAGTGTAGTGGGATTAACATGTTTTTAAAACTTTCAACTTTATAACTTGAGGTTTTATATTGTTTGAAACACATCTTTAATATATATAGTATTTTTGAGTGATTTTGCATGAACTAATAAGATACCTTTTACTATTTTAATAAAATAGATATACATAATAAATATCCTTGGACAAATCACACAAATTGAATCTAAGCCCAAAGTAAGCGAATTATACCTATGCTTCTGTTATGGGTGTTAGTCAACGATACTAATACATATTAATACTCAAATAGATAGCAGAATAAATTTAAAAAACAACAGACCCGGAAATGCAGACTGCAGACATCTAATTGTTCATCACACAAATGCCTGCCCCCGTCGGGAATCGAACTCGAGCTTCGCGGTTGGTCAAAGTAGTTAGGCGTGTACGCTAGCCACTCGACCAACGAGGCGGTCAAACTAAATTAAATTTTAAACTAAGTTAACATCTTTTGGCCATGAAGCTACGACCATGATGCTGACTAATTCTAATGTACTGAACTCTCTTCTTGACTCTATTAATTAACACCACAAGACTCTCAGAAAGAGAGCTCAGTACATAAGAGTGAGCGAGCAGTATTTGGAAATGACATCTGAGCTCTTACCATAAGTTTAGCGCGCTATTTTGCTAGCGCCTCTGTAAATTGTTTGTGTGAAGACTTTGAACAGCGCCTCTACTGGCAACAAACAGAACTGAATTATCAGAATAAAATTGTTATAAATTTCTACATGTCACTTACCGAAAGTAATCTGTAGCAACTCATGATAAAGGCCCAGATCTTTGTTATGAAACTTATGAGTGTAGTAGTAATATAGCTTCACGGGGATGACACTACCGCCTAAACTCGCGTAACAGTTGCAGACTGTAACAAGTGGTCTGACTGACTACAATAGTTTAATACAACATGAATCAAACCATAAACATAAATAAAAAAATTATTTTTTTACTTATTCTTATGCATTCAGATTTCTAAGTAAATGGTCTACATGCTATTTTCCACTGAACAGTCTCAACATTTGGGCGTCGGTTTCTGGTTCGAATCAGGACTAGATTGTAGAGTTTGTGCAACTATGTTCCTACCATCTTGCCGTACCACCACTTTTCAAATTATACCATCGGACGTTGATAATCGCCACTTTCGTATTCCGGTCTGGAATTGTTTTCTGGACGCTAATGCTCATGGTAGTGACCTAAATCTCTAGTCGCATGCAGCAATGCCATCTTTGATGTGTATATTTTCTTCTCAGGAGATCCATTTGGCTTCCAATAAAACTAGATTGTAACGAATATGTCTTAGTCGAATAAAGTTGGGATATAAAACAGCAATAAAATATGTATTTTTAAACAAATAATACCTAATTTAGAAATATATAATTTTTATTATGTTGAGAATCACAAAATATAGCGCTTGCTGTTGACGTGCTTCGGTTCGAAGGATAAGGTAACCGATAAACTTACTTTGGCTCGGGGCCTAACATACCGGGTTCAGGTTGGCAACACAACATTACCATCTTTGCTACCGCCTAGAGTGAATTTCTTACCATCAGGCGATCCGTCTGTTTGTTTGCCTTCCTATACCATAACAAAATATAGATAAGCTTACTACTGTATTTCAAAATACATACCTATTTTCAAAGCATCGCGCTTTGTTATTATATATTACCTTCATACACAATTTACGTGCGCTCAGAAAATACACATCAAGTTGATACCGAGCGAAAATCCTATTTTACGTTATAGTAAATTTAAGTTTATGCCTGCCATCACCGGCATCTTAAATTATACAATTTTTATTGAAAAAAATATTACGACTTCCTATTTTTTTGTTGAATTTCAAAAGGCTTCGTTTCAAATAGGTACGTTCGATCATTCCTTTTCTAAAATAAAAGCAATTTATGTCATTTTTAAGTAAATGTCGTTGAAGTTAAAGTTATAAATTTATATATAATAGGTATGTTTTGTGCAGTTTTCTAAGTGTAAGTTTTAAGAGTAGTACAAAAGTCGGGAACAACCTCTTCATTAATTTTAAAACAACTAGAAAACTTACGTCCAACATAAATGCATGGTACACAATTACATTACAGACTAAGTAAGCGGCATAGTTTTAATGCAAGTAATTAAAAAATGAAAGAAGTAGTTGCATTCATTATTCAAAGAGAATAAAATGCTCTGAAAGTAAAATTAAATTTCATACCATATTATTTTGTTCTCAAAAATCATTATCCGTTTACGCTTTCGCAGGCAATTATTTTAATCCGATAGCTAACGCGGCCCGATGTAGAATGAAATAATTTAATAGCCCCCCCGACTCCACGGATTCAAGATGGCGGCGGGGCGGAGCAGAGGGTGGGGCGTGCCGCCTCATTTGAATTTCGAACCCGAGCTTTTCGAACGTGTGCTTGAATTTCCAAACGGTTTTCGGCCAATTAATTCCGCAATAATTCGGTTTAACCGACGAAACCTTTATTGTTATTTAATTGGTTATAATTTAGGGTTATTATGCTTTTGTTACATTTAGTTTAAGACTGAATTCACATTGATATTTTAGTCGTATGATTACATTGCTTTACAAACTTTACTTAATGTCTCCATTAAATATTAATAAAGTACTTACCTATTTTGAAGTTTTGAGTTTCAGTTGAGAGTCCAGAAATATGTAAAAAAAATACATAAATATGTATACATGTTGAGACTTCAAAAAGATAGTTTTTTCGCACCTGACTCTACAAGGGTCTAAAACTGTATTCATATTTAATTGTCAAATATATAGTACACATGTATTATTAGTTCATGTATTACAAGTGTATAAACATAATACATTAAATCTCTCCAGATCGTAGCAAACTTTAGAGTGTCTGGCCCGCTCTTTTCCTCGCAAATATAGGACCATCACAATACTTTTTTATAGTGATAAAAAAAATATCGGGCTGAGCACTCTGCTTGCCCACAAAGTACGGTGAAGTTGTAAAAAACTGGGAGGTTAGCAACTTAACAGCCATTGAAAAAGCGAATTATTAGAATAACTTATCTTGATAGTTAAAATTGCATTTACTGTTTTTTTTACTTAATTCAGTAGTTATAAAAAACTACACTTACTGTTAATATGTATAAATTTATTAACCGACTCTTAAAAAAGAGGAGGTTATCAATTCGTCTGTATGTTTTTTTTCAAGCTGATGATACGAGTACCTGTTGTTGACTGAAGACCAATTCATTGCATTCTATAAATAGAAAGGTTACTTTTTTCTCTCAACCGGAACACGACAATCACAGAAGTTAAAATGATAACAGCGCGGCATTGCCTGGTCAAGGTTACGGTGCTAGTAAGAAATTAATATGAAAATTAAATAAGAGAGGATATTTCTGTTTGAAATGACGTATATTGCATTTGTAACATTAATTTTTTTATGATATAGGAAGGAAAACAAGCAGAGGGATTTCCTGGTAGTAAGAAATAGAGATATGTAGTAAGAAATAGAGAGGTGGTAATGGTGCGTTGCCAACCTGAGGTCGGGATATTAGGCCTCAAGCAAAAGTGAGTTTACCGGCTACCTTACCCTCCGAACTGGAACACGTCATGACATTATGGCGGCAGGAATAGGTAAGGCGGTGGTACCAATCCGGGCCAGCTGCAAAACTCTACCACCTAGTCAGATGTCGCGGTGTTAGTGACGGTAAGCCTATAAGCTCGCCGTTTACGAGCTGCCTGGCAAGGAAGGCAGATGGTCTATTCTGCAAAGGAGCCGGGACCAACACGGGGAAAATTAATAATTTATGATTAATAACTACTCGTAAAATAGTTTGGAAATATAAAGCATGACAAATAAATTTAGTGATTTTCGCATTGTTAGTAATCTCTGGGATTAAAATTAATAGTTAGAGTTTTACGTTACGAGTTTTTGTCGCCTTACATATTTTTCATGAAATAACGTTAGCACTCGCTCGTGATATGATCTGGTAGGAAGAGTAACCGATGAACTTGAGCTCACAACAGGCTCAAGTCGAGGCCTGAATGGTGTATTGACTAAAACACCATTTCCAATTAACTTTAGTCTCTATAGGTAACATTTTTTTTGCTATCAGGAAATTCGACTAGTTGTTTTAATCAACAAAACATATCCGCATACGCAGTTTAAAACCCAAATCGAAATCGTTCATTTTGATTAGAACCCATAATCTCACAGACAGACAGACACATGCACACACACTAAGCACACATACACGCACTAACACAGCAAACACAAACACACACACACTATACACGCACACATACACACACGAGACATGTCAAACTTATAACACCCATCGGGAGTTAAAAATTACCACCACCGCGCACCATTAGGTACACTGGTAGTAATATCTCTCACACTCTCGAGAAAGCTTAAACAACTAAGACACTTACAACTTAATAACTTTACTCATATCATTACCATTTTGACCCATTCAGTCCTAAATCGTCCCCAAACACTATTCGCAACTACACCGTTAATATTTTTTGACCAAACAAACGACGTAAGTACTTATGGATTTACCAGGCACGTTCTTACCGCTCTCCAAAGCTCCTTGCCATGATAAATGCATATAATAATATTTTTAAGAACCTGTTAACATTGCATTTTTCCCCTAAAAATCATCAATCATCGCTGACAAATACCGTTTACAACTGTAGCGTAGCAGTTTTCTACAAAAACAAACTTCACTGCATACTTTTGCTGCGCCAGGTCCATACTAACTCATTAATAGCTATTTGCATCTTAAAACAATTTAAACATAATTGAACGTAGTTCAGCAGTAAGGACCCATTCCACATCTAACCAGTTTTAAAATAACTGACTTTGAAGTTTGAACATTTATAATAATATGTACTGGCCATATATGCGGGTTGGTATGTAATGATCATACAAGTGTCATAGCTTTGTTTATCTGTAGGAAATTTTACTGAACGAATGTATTATAAGTTTTACGATCTCTTTAGTATATTTCACTCAATTTTGGTGTTCATGTGGGTTGGGTCTTTCTGCTTAACTACGTCCAATTTTGACAACTTGACTCTCATAATATCGTTTGCCCCAAAAGGAAAATCACTTTAAATCGCCACCACACACCATTTACAACTCCATCCATTTTTTACCCAAGAAAAATCACCTAAAGAAATCGCCACGCCACACCATTGTCCGTAAAGCATTTCTCAATGACGAGTGAATGTTCGCACTTAGAAGTGCCTAATCCTCGAATCGTCATTGTCGCTCCAGCGAGACAGGACATTAATCCTGCCTTTAGAAGACAAGAGATATCCATCAATTGTCAACATTGGACTAGCGGGTACATCCCCACCCACACCCCTGATAGGGGGAAGTTACTCACACAAAGAAATCCGTCATAGATTAAGCAAATGCACGCGAAAAGGTACATTATTTTAATAAAAAGTAAGTAATTTCTTCTGGACTTATAAAATAATACAGTCTGTTGACTTGATTAAAATAGTGATGCCATCCCCAACAAAAAGTTGATTTCAGATCCAAATGTATGGTCCCGCCAAATCCTCAGAATTTTTTCCTTAAAAAAATTCGAGTGGATTTGTATGGTCCACAATTTTGTTTCGGAATTTCGAAACAAGATTCCATAAAGCAATTATGGATATACTCGTAGGTATGTAACAGTTCAGTCAAGGTATCTGATGTGTAGTAAATAAGACTATGAAGTAAGTTGATCGCCTCTGTGGTCTACCGGTCCAGGTGTTGGACTTGACTTCATGAGGTCCTGGGTTCGATCCTCGAGTCAGACAAAAACAAAAATAAAGAAAGAAAGAAAAGAAAAAAATGTGGTTTTTTAACATGTCATTCCTTCTTGCTCCGCTTCGCTCCGCTCGTCGTCGTACCTATTATTTTTGCTACTCCTTTTTATTCATGTATCAAAAAAAAAATACTATATTACCTATTCCGTTTCATTAACACTTATGATTAAAACTATATGTAAATAAATATTTTAGTATATGTTTTATACTGTATGTATGAATTATGATTTTCAATAATATGGAATACACTTATGATGATGAAATTTATAAAATAAAATATTAGAGTAAATTACATTTATGAAAATTAAAGTTATTTTTAATGTTTTTATATATGTAAGAAATATTTTCGGACTTCCAATGATATGTATTGAAAAGTTAGGTAAGAAACTACGCACCCATTCAAAATGTATTACCACTTAGGCATTTACCCCATTACATTAAAATTTGGCCGGTCCTTTCAAAGTAACCCTGTTTACATACATCGGAAACATAACATAAATCAATCAAGTAAAAACTCTTCTGTCAATTGCATAATCTTTGAAAAAATCCGCAGAACATAGATATAGCAAGAGAGCTAGTGATTGTCAAAATTTGGCTTGGTAGAACAAAGCGTTATTTACCGAGCGGGCCCGCCTTTGTGTGGTATTACACCACTCTACATAATATTGTGAAACTTCTGACAATACACTGTTTGCAGCGAACGTATTATGGGGCTTTTTGTTCAGAATAGCGACTTGTTTGAATCTTTCTGACGCCATGATTAGTTTTGCTACTTTCAGGGTTATGCTGGATTAGTTGTAATTGACTTTCGAGCTTTATATTTATACAGTTTTGTATAATGTTATGTGAGGCAATATAAAAAAATATCTTCACGCCCATATCTCCGAAGTGTACAGGCAGAGGCACAACCAAGGCACCCACAACTAGCCGAAGACACTTAATCCCACAATGTGATAGGTGGCAAGCCTATAGCCAACCGGGCACATATCCAATCCCCAGCAACATTGTTTTTATTAGAAAATTGGAAAAATCAAATTTCCTTGTGTCGTCCGACTCGGGAATCGAACCCGGGATCTCATGCAGTCAAGTCCAACACCTGGACCGCTAGACGACAGAAGCAATCAAATACTAATAATAATGAGGCAGTATACTTTTAAATAAAGCTAAGTTGACTGGTAAAAAATGTCACGTATATAAGTCCACCTTTGTACTCTATGGTGGATACATTTTAAATAAAAAATACATGCATGCGTATAGATATTTCACGCCAAGTCCCTTAAGAGGTAGGCAGATAGTATCGAGTGCCAAATCTCACGATCCTTGCAGACCTACCTGGCTTCCTCCACATCGACATTACCTTCACATAACATCCCAGCAATTTGATTGTGGAATGGTGTATTTAATATCAATAAAAATAATGTGTGAGTTGCTTTTAAAAAAAACATTTTTTTTCGAAAAAGGAATGATCAAATCATATAATATAATATAATAAAACTCTAATGAGTCGATTTTTGCATTGTAAATTATTAAACACATGTTTTATGAGGATTTGTGCTTAGAATAGCGACATGTTCGAATCTTTCTGACGCGAAGATTAATTTTGCTTCTCATTGGGATATATTGGATAAGTTGTAATTGGCTGATGAGCTTTATGTTTATTTAATATGTAGTCCTGTATAGTTATGTCATGTAAAGAAGTATATTTGAATCGTGTCTTTTAACTTATGAGTTACATTTGATAAGAGCTATTTGAAGGTTTATTGTCAGCCTCCCATAATGGTAACAGTGACGCTTCATTAGTTTGCGAATAAATATGAAGTAAACATAGTACCTAATTCGTCAACGTAGAAAAAAAATATTTTTATCCAAACTTTCATCTCTCATTGTATTTATTTCATTTCACTTTAAATCTGTTTTCCCGAATTTATCTAATTTTACTATGCAAATTATATACGGGTCCTACAAGCTACGTTTCATCAAAATAGATTTAGAAAAATAATATATATTTGATCAGGATATACTTACAATGAATTTTCATCAATGTTTAGGAAACTAAATATTTAAAACTTAAACACAAAACAATGTTTGGCGTTCAGTTATCTCTAAGCTTTATTTCATTAAACTCGGTCTATGCTAATACATATCTTCCATTACTATTTTTGTATATATTTTTGTATTATAACTTTTACTTTAACTCTGCTTCACCAGGTTTTAACAGTTTGTTTGTAAAAAAATAAAGTATCATTTTCTAAATCTTATTGTCAGTCAACGTTAAACAAAAAATTACTTCATCCTTCACACTCCTATAAAGTGAGACGGATAGACCGGTTTTATATTGAAACAGCCCCGTAAGTAACGTTAAAAGGTCTCTTAAAGTATAGGGGCTCTTGGTGAAATCGGCCATAAGTCCCATAATGTGATAGGTTGTAAACCTATCGTCAACAGGGCGCACATATCTTATCCTGAACAAAGTTACTATTATTAGAAAATTGGAAAATTACATTTTTCTAACATTTTGTTGCCCGACCCGGGGATCGAACCCGGGACCTCAAGACGTCAAGTCGGACGCCAGACCGTTAGACCACAGAGGCAATTTAATGTATTACATTAACGCATGGATAATATCATACAGATTCACTCTTCTACAGTCTTTTTCATTTATATTAAATAGAAGCAGATCAAGGACTGAAATAATAGTACATAATAAAACAAACTAACGCTAGTGCTAAATAACAAAACACAACCTAATTCCAAAACCTATGTTTGTTTGTCCTCTGTACAGGATCATATAACACACGTATTAAATTAATCAACATATTTGTTCAAGTATTGAAAATATTTTCATGCTCTCGTTTATTTCATAAGGGCATTCCAAGTCTACCCTCAGATAAAAGGGCAATTCACATTTGCGCGTGTTCGTAAGATTGTCAGCAATATCGCGATGACCCGTGGCTCATTTAATCACGCGACGGAATGCGATGGTATCAGGAGTTCATGGGTTCGTTTTATATGGCAAAGGATTTTTTTAACCCTAGACGGAAAAAGTGAACTGTTATAAGTTTACAGCTAGCTTAAATTAAAAGCGAATGATCGTGTTGTCATATTTGTGTACGATAGCGCATTAAATGAATATTCTACCACATAAATTATAGTACTTCATACTTATAATAATTAAAGCAATTCGTGCAAAATTATTGAAATATCAAAAATTCACAACGCTAATATTCAAGTTTTCACTTCTGCCAGCACTCCCGAAGTGCAACCCGTCGTTTTTTTATCACTTTGATTTTAATGCAAGAATAAGCAAACGCAATATTTTACTCTTATTTTTACATGAATGTCAGCATATATGTGTAAACACCTACATAGTGCATGCTTAGACACATGTACTATTTAATTTATCCAAAATCTTTTCATCTTGTGATACAAATTCGATTGAGTTACTATTGAATTTTAGGCAGTCTATAAGACATTCATCTCCATATATTTTAAATGCTAATAAAGCAAGTATCTTAAAAACCCGTATCCCCTGAAGATGTAGGCAGCTCCTTCGGTCGTGAGCCAAGGATTAGACAAAGGTACTTAGTTGCTAAATGTGATAGGTGATAAATATGGTTGTTTTATTAAACGCATACGAGCTATTACGGAGTAAGTAGAGAGTATTCGAGTAGTTGCATGAACCGAAAATCGAACTCGAAACCTCATAGTCAAAGTCAAAGTAGTTGTAGTTAAAGTCGACACCGGACTACTAACCCACAAAAGTGATTGCTAATAATAAAGAAGCATCTGCACCCCATTGCCACTTCTACATACACAGGTGGCGAGTCTATCGCCAACCGGGCACATATCTAGTCCAGGTCAACCTAATTTTTATTAGAAAATTAAAAAACCATAATTTCTGTCTGTCGCAAGACCGGACTGCTGAACTACAGAGGCGATAATAATAAATAACAAATTAAAACGCCTCCATACTAATGTAGCTCTTCTAGAATAGTCGCTCGGCCATCTTATTGAAGGAGTCAATAATGTTCCTTCCAGGGTGGACAGACATACTTGTGTATCTGCTGCTATATAAAGGCAGCAATAAACGCCTTCAACGATAACGTTGGCTTGTAGTCTCCAAGAAAATTGTGTTTGGGATTTTGCTGGCGTATTATTAGGATCCTATTGTTCTCTCGAGATTATTCCTTCAAATGTTTGTACTTTGTCAAAGATGGTTGAACACGCACTCCAGTGATAAGGTTTTGGTTGTGTAATAAAACAGGCGTGTGCATTGTTAGTAATACTTCATATTAATTCTTACAAACCTGGATCCTTGAGCATCGAAACAGTACTCGTTCTATAAAATCGGAAAGTTTCTTAAGGCTTCATTTTTGTAATAACTAATGAGTCTATTATGGAGCATAGTTTATCGTGGTTTTGTAGATATTTTATTCAGACATTTGTAAATAAAGTGTCGATGTCATTTGTTTTGTAAGCACCATCGCTTAGTCTTGATTACATCTCAACATCAACTTTCTTATATGTAAAAATGAAAATCTATTTACCTTGATCATCGCATCATGAGTGTCTGACGGGCAAGTTTTGTTTCTTCTTTTTTGTTGTGTCAGAAAAAGGTTCATATGAAAACCAAATCAATAATAAGAGTTAGGACAGGACAATGTCGGGTCAGCTAGTTATTCATATTTGCCTTTACTGTGCCTTTACCTTTGACGACAACAAAAACAGTTTAACAGTTATGATACCAAAATGTCTCTACAAAAAATGGTATTTGTAGAGTTGGACTCTGCAAGATGTTGCACTCACATCTTCCAGAGTGCTCATTTGTTTTCGTAAAAAGAATTATTTGAATATTCTTCTTCCTTTTTTAAGTTTTGGCATTCACGTTATTATTTTGCCATTAGTTAAGTAGAAATTTGCATCATATTTACCGAAATCAGTATTCAATTATAATTTGTCATAAGTCATAAGTAGTCAATAAGTCATGCCAAGGTCTTGGGAAAAGCGGTGGTCTCATTACTTAAGGTCATGTAGTGAGATTTTACGGCAACGAGGAAATACACGATACGCTAATTTCTTCATGATTATTTCATTTGTGCACTTTTACTGAACAAAATTGTACAAAATACCACCAAAATTGACTAATTTCACTAAATATAAACACGAAATTCAGTAATTATGAAAATATTTCGACCATCTTTTCTCTCGATGGCGCCAAAACTCGATTTGAATATTACGTTCGAAACTAAATTGAAATTCAAATTAAGAACGCATTCTTTTAGTTTAAATATATTGTGAAAGAGTTTTTGCGTCATCAAGATAAATATGGTCCTAACGTAGTGATTATTATTCTCTTGTTAGTTTTTTTATAATTAGTGAATTTTGTGTATAAATTAAGTAAAGTTAGTCAATAACGGTGGCATCTGGTTAAGTAAAAGTTTACAAGTAAAGTATTATGGAGAAATTAGTGTATCGTGTATTTCCTTGTTGCCACCAAATATCGCTAAACTAGCTTGAGTACGGATGCCAACGCTTTACTTAAAACTCGGCTTTCTGTGACAACATATAACAAATTTAATTGTATAGTCTTTCAAATGAACTGTAAAATGTAACAAAAATCCGATAATGGTAACTATCAAACAAAAATCCAGTAGCATTCCTACAAAAACCCAAAAAAACAAAAAAAAACCAATAGCATTCCTATGCTACTGGGTTTTTGTTTCACAGTTACTACTCGTAGGTAATTCGATACAAAATGAATATAAAAACAAAGTCGTTAGTGGCCAGCAAGATTGGCAACGATACACAGGAAAAAGAGAAATGACAAAAACTTTACCAAAGAAATTTAACGCTATGACTGTACATGTTGCTCTTTATGTATAGGAATAACCTATCATTCCATTCTATTTATACTCTATATATTTTTTTAATTTATTTCATTTATAGTTTGCTAGTTTCCACTCGCGGCTTTGCCCGCGTACCTAGTTATATTTTTTGTTAATTGTAGCCGATATATTTTTTTGATGTATGTACGATGTTTTTGTTGTAGGAACCTACTCGTAGTTTGTGCTTAAAAAAGTAATAAACATCCATCCATTCTTACAAATTTTCTTAGTTATACAAAGGCTAGACTTTTTACCAAGTAATTTCTATATGTATAATTATTCACTTATACTTACTGTTACACTTTAATTTTGTTAAATGTATAAATATTATATACATATATTTTTAAAATATTATAATGTTTTAAATAGGTCAAGTACTTTAGATTCTATCAATGCAACCAAATAATAAAGTCTTTTCATGTTTTAGATATTTAGACTAGGTATAAGATTATGTATATAAATAACTGAATTGAAAAAAAATGCGTAGATCCATTAAAGTAGAACACTGTTTTATTAAACGAAAAAATAAATAAATAAATATCCCTGGACAAATCACACAAATTGAATCTAACCCCAAAGTAAGCAAATCATATGCTTGTGTTATGGGTGTTAGTCAAAGATACTAGTACATAGAAATACTTAAATAGATACCAGAATAAATTTAATAAACACCTAGACCCGGAAATGCAGACATCTAAATGTTTATCACACAAATGCCTGCCCCCGTC